>BQNB010020312.1:12817-65643 GCA_026074375.1 Tanacetum coccineum | reverse complement strand
TGCATTAAATTTTAAAATTTTGTATACAAATTTGTTTATTAATTCTATTTATTACTTTGGATATATTTTATAAAGTGTGTACATGTTTTTTGAAAGTTTTACAAAAATTTTAAAAATTTGTAACTGAATTTCGCAACATATTCATACGGTAAAATTGAGAACAATATAAATATGTGAAAGAGTTAATTGCATAAATGGTCCATGTGGTCGCCCGGATTTAACGAAAATGGTCCCTCAAACTTTTTTGTAACGAAAATGATCCCCTGGTTGTGAAACATAACGGGTTTGGTCCCTCAAATTTTTTTGTAACCAATATCGTGTGTGTCTGATATTGGGTTTTGTGAGGTTATGGTTGTGAAATATAACGGGTTTAAATTACACGATTATGTAATTAAAAAAAAATTAGTTCGAAGTTAGAACTACAAAATGAAAAATGAATAACTATGCTATTTTTGCGCAACCACCTGTTGTCAAAGTAATAATACTCTTGCACGAGCGGGTCTTATCGAAGCATATTTGTGTCGAGTGTCGACACATATAGCCGGTCTCTAAATTGCACAACCCGGTCGTGTAATTTTTTTTACGAAATTGTATATTAAATTTCAATTAACTTATAACTTATTACTTAGGCTAGATGGTATGAGGGTGACAAACTCACTTGACACGTCAGCGTCACATCAGCTTTTTCTCTCCAAATAAAACTCACCTTACAATTCACCTTTCAACCGTAATAAAAACTCATCTTACCATTAAAACTCACATTTCATTAAAATACTCACTTTATATAAAATATACCTCACTAAATACCCACACACACTCACAACAAAATAAAATATATTAATTAAAAAGTGAGAGGGCCCACAAAAAAAGAACTCACTTAATGTGATGTGGCAAAGTCACTTTAGTAGGCGGGATGGAACTCACGCGTGAGTTGTAAACTCACCTAGGTGAGTTTGGTCGAACTCACCACCATACCGTCTAGCCATATATAGTAGCAAACGAACAACAAGTTGCGCCGTTACCCTTTCTGAATTGCAAAGCCAATTAACTTATAACTTATTATTTATATAGTGGTGGAAGACAAACGAGCAACAAGCTGCGCCACTAGTTCTTTTTGAATTACATAATCGTGTAATTGTTTTTCATTTTTCTAAAGACATGCAGGTTTTTTTATGTTATATGAAAAAAATTACAAAAGACGTTCCAATAATCTTTATTTACAATGTAGTAGTGTGATAATAAAATATTCTACCAGTTAGGATATTGACGAGTCTTGCTAACGACCGTCGACCGATCTTTGTGTTGTGATTAAACAATAATGTTTATCACAATACTACATATTAGTAATCGATTTGGTTGGATAATGATTTCGGAAAAATGAAAATATTCCATAAAAAAGAAAAAAAAGAAATATACAAGTGATTAAATAAAAAAAAATTTATAACAACATGTCTTTTAAAATTAAACTTTAGCAAATGCTAAGTCTGTAAGACTGAGTGTAATTGTGACAAACGTCAACACCGTCAACTTAATGACAGATCAGCTTTTCACTCCGCAACCAACATCACCACCAAACATGTTGATGCAGGGCATGTTCGAGCTCCGACTCCTCTGGCTTAGCCGTCGGTTCTTCGGTCAACACGTGAAGTCAAGTGTTTAATTATTTTGAAGAGATTGAAGGGGAAAATGACAATTTATAATTGTCAATCTATCTTTTTTAATGTTATTATTTTTGTTAAAGATATGTTTAGATTTTAGGAATTGATTTGTTTCTTTATTTGAAAAGTCAAAGATTGTATTTGACTTTCTCTAGTCAAAGATTGTATTTGACTTTCTTACCCTATAAATGTAATAGGTTTAGGTGTTGGAAAGAGGTTATGATGAGTTTATAAAATAAGAGTGTTTCTCTTGAAGTCCCGGTTGGGCACCCTTTGAGGGTTTATTGAATTCCTTGTTCTTTGTTATTTGTGTGGTTTCTTGCATTCACAACGACGATATCGCCATCATTTGATACGGATTCGTATAAGCGAAAGCCAAATACCTAGGCAAAACCCTAGCGGCGATGACGCTTGGCCAACCAAGTCGTCTTCGACGGACTCTTCTCGGCCAACCGACCGGATAATAACGTGAGAAGTATTCTTCAATAATATTTGTTTATAATTTTTCCTCCCAACCAAAGAGATTACAATGTCTTTAAATAAGAAACGAACCAACGACAAAAAAGGAAACAAATAAAACGCAATCTCAACAAAATATAAAAGATACGGAAGGAAATAAACTATCTCTTATTTTGGTTGGAGTGGGGCACAAAGTTGGGCCGGTCCTAGCCACTTTGGACGCCTGTTTGTTCAGAAGCCCGGCGGGTCTTCATCTGGTAGGGTTGGATCCGTATCATCCTCCCCCTCTAAAAAATGACTCGACCCCGAGTCACCTTCGAACTCATCATCAGCCGTGTAAGGCCTTAAATCGGCGACATTAAAGGTAGTGGATACCCCATAATGCCCCGGCAAGTCAATCTTGTACGCATTATCATTAATCCTCTTGAGCACACGAAACGGGCCATCAGCCCGTGGATGTAGCTTCCCAAAACGGCCTTGGGGAACTACGATCCACCGACGCAAAAAAAATGCCACACACAAGGGTCACCTTCTGAAACACTACCAACAGTATTGCGATAGCTTGTTTGCGCGGGCTTGATATTGCAAATTGTGCTTTGTAATTTGGTCACGCACCTGTTCATGTAGCAATTTAATTTGGGCAGCTTGTGCATCACCATCAGCGCTGAACGAGTCGAGACCAGGCAAGGGAGCAAGGTCCAGTGGAGTAAATGGATTCCTGCCATATACAACGAAGAACGGACTTCGCCCCGTCGAACTATGAGTTGAGCGATTGTAAGCAAATTCCGCCTGTGGAAGAACAAGATCCCATTGCTTCGTATTGTCCCCCACCAAACAACGTAACAGATTACCCAAACTCCGGTTCGTGACTTCAGTTTGGCCATCGGTTTGAGGGTGATGAGACGTGCTGAACTGAAGTTTCGCCCCCAAGCGCTGCCAAAGTGTCCTCCAAAAATGACTAATAAACTTCACATCCCGGTCCGATGTGATTGTTTTTGGAACCCCATGCAGCCGAACGATCTCAGAAAAATACAATCGAGCAACTTGTGAAGCATCATACGTTTTAGAACACGGAATGAAATGTGCCATCTTTGAAAAACGATCTACAACAACCATGATAGAATCCTTCTTTCGTTGCGTAAGTGGTAACCCGAGAACAAAAATCGTGAACTTTACAATCCACGCCACGAAGCCGCATGGGGGCGTAGGAGAGGGGTGTAAAGGCCCTGATTTGTGTTGTGCGTCTTGGCAACATGGCACACACGACACCGATTAAGAACTTTCATCACATCTCTCACAAGTTTTGGCCAAAAAAATCTTTCTCCCACAAGTGAAATTGTTTTCTCACGTCCAAAATGTCCTGCTAAAGCCCCTTGATGACATTCCAGGATAATGGCGTCACGAAATGACGAGATTGGGACACACAAACGACGTCCTTTAAATAGCAACCCGTCCCGTCGAACATAATCACGAAACGGACTTGAAACACTCTTTGCCTACACCTCTTTAAAATCTGGATCATCCGCATATAAGTGTTTCAGAGGTTTGAAACCCGCCACCTGTGCAGTAGTTGTAACCATGAGACTAGGGCGGCGACTTAAAGCATCGGCCACCGTGGTTATTTGTTATTCCACTGCGTGATCAATGTTATGATATCTAGATGGCAAAATGAATCTATGAAGCCTACAATACAGGTTTCCACAATTTAGGATCAGAGCGTTTTGCTCTTTAATCTCTAGGATCACAAGACTATATATCTTTTAGGGTTTTGGCTGATTTGGATCCTCGGATGGAACACTGTTTATTCACAAACAGTTTCATTTCTTTATTGATTTATGCTCATTTTAGATTTAATGAAGAGGTGATTAACGAGGAAAATTGATATTGCTTAATTTGATGTTGTAGTTGGTTTTCACCGAGGTTATTTGTGTTTTATCATATCTTCAAATGACGTACAACATTTGGAGTAACATTAAGTTCTTCATCTGATATTAAAGCTTCATGGGAAGCCTTGTGCTTATTGGTTTTGTCATTTAATCAGACTAGGGGGAAGATTGTTGCGAATTATAATTTGAGTAGATTATGACAAAACATATTAAAAAGAAGGAAGACCTACACAGATAAACTGGAAAACATTAATGCTGATTGAAATTAGTCAAACCATTTAAGGCTCATCTAAAAATAATTATAATAACATGTTTAAAACAGACCTCATAGTTTCAGAAATTACAAATCACCCCCTTATACTTTAAAAATCAAATCGGCTAACTAATAAATCACTAAAACCCTAATTAAATTTTTCCCCAAACATTTCCCAATTTTTATACAATCATTAGCCTTAAAAGAACCTGGAAAAAAAATTAGCAAAACCCTAACCCAAATTTTATTTCTTTCCTTTTTTCCTTTAATTCGCAATAGGCAAACACAATTAAATCCAAATTAATTATTCGGGCCTCTATAAAAATTATCCAACAATTTTTCTGAGTCATATATGATATAAACAACCTTAGAAAAATATAAAATCAATTTTACAAATATTATAAATGCCGATTACATAACTAGCTAAAAATTAGGGTTTCGAACATGTTTTAATTTATAAAATCAAAATAACATGCATGATAATTTTTCTCATGCATAGAACGAATTAATATGATGAAAATTGAGATACAAAAATACCTTTGATGATTCTTGATGATTTAATGAATTATTGAACCCGGTTGCTTAATTCGAACCCAAAACAAATACCACAATCGAACCAAGCACTTTACAATCTTCCCACTATTTTTCCCACAATCCTTGACCTTCAAAACACCCTAGAAAAATCGTGCAAGCCTTGGAAAAATTCTGTGCCGCCTCTTTTGATTTTATTAGGGTTTCGGGATTTTTGGTTTTTAGGATTTAGTTAAAATAAAATGCATAAGAGAGTTATACTAGTTATTGGCCAAGTTTAGAGGCTTTTAAAAATGAACAAAAATCAGATTTTAACTTTGCCAAAATATTTAGTAATTATCCTAATTTTGTTTGATTTAATTTTAATGTATAAATACATAAATAATAATTAATTCGGCTTATATTTATATACATAAGTATTATTTATTTTTCTTACATAACATAAAGTATTTTAATCTTACATAAATTTCATAATTGTCATATGTTGCATTTTTGTAATTTCTAACATTTAAATGAAGTTTATGCATGCTTTTATGGATTTTATTACGTTAGGGGTTTGTTGGGAATTATAATTTGAGTTGATTATGACAAAACATATTAAAGATGGAAGACCTACAAGACAAAGCTGGAATAACATTAATGCTGATTGAAAATTAGTCAAACAGTATTTAATGCTCAGCTAAAAGATAAAGATCAACATTAATGCTGATTGAAGACTGGTCAAATAGTATTTAATGATGATTGAAGACTGGTCAAATAGTATTTATGATGATTGAAGACTGGTTAAATAAGTCAAATAGTATTTAATGCTGATTTATACTTTCCTAATTTTATTTGATCTTATCTTGTCTTGTAAACCCTAACCCCTCTAGTATATAAAGAGGGGAAGGCGTCTAGTATTAGGCATCCATTCATAGTAGACTTCTCCAATGAGAGTCTAGAAACGCATAGAGCGTGTGTAGTAGTTAGATAGCATAGTCGACTGATTAAAGTCGAATAGTTCATAGTCGACTGATTAAAGTCGAATAGTTTATTAGTTTGAATAAAGAAAACCTTATTAGTAATGTTGATTGTGTTCTTATTTCATATTCCGTTGTGCTTAATCAATCAATGTTATTCATACCCTAGTTGAGTCCAGATCTTGGATTCTACAATTGGTATCAGAGCCTCGTGGCTCTTGATCTAGGGTTTATAAGGTTTTCCTATGTATTTATTTTTCTGTAATTTTTTATCTATAAACACATATATTTTGGGTCCACAGACGCCCTTGGATCTTGAACAATGAGGATGTGTATGGTTCATTTTGGAGGTTCAGTTTATGCTATTCTTGATTGGAAAAGTTACACGCTCCTTTACAAATATTTGGTCGGAGTATGATACGATTCAGCCCTTGACGTTGGATCTAGGATACTGGTCGTTAATGCGACGGAGCTCACTGAGACTATCGGCCATAGTATGTGATCGCCATGCGAATTGGCGAGCGAGAAAAAACCCTATATTAAATGGTGTGTTAATCTAACACCTTGCTATTTTTGTTTCTAATAAATATCGCCGAGAGCGCAAAAAAAAAAACATTTTCACTTTTTTTGATTTTATATTTACCTTTTGAAAACGAGAGCGAGCGATGGATAGCAACAGGTATTTAGCGTAAAGAACCGCGCGAAGGTGCTTGCGCTATCGCCATGGAGACCGAGGACTAGCGCGCTGGGGCAAACGACCGATAGCCCAAGCGTTTTTTTAAATTGTCTCGCGTCGCTCGATCAAGAAGTTAACGTCGTTACTTAACGAGTGCGTTGGTAACTAACGACCGGACCCCAGAGACTATTTTCCGAAATTGCTAAAAAAAAATTAAACTAACTCGGTACTTCTCTCTCTGCCGTTAATGAGGGCATATCTGGTAAAATTATCGAGGGTAAATTTTATAATTGAGGCACATATGCGTTGGGACTATTTTTTGGAATACCCCGAGGGAGACTATTATCACAATATCGCGTGCGAGAGCGGTGGAGAGAGTTCGGTGGTTGGGAGGTCGTTCTGTCTCGTGTTAAAACTGTCAGTGCTGGTGTGATTTAGGGGTCGATGACCGGTCTTTGCGGCCGGTATCCCCTTATTATTATTGTATAGTTTATTCTTTGTAATTGTTTTTTTCTAGCTTTTTAATAGTGTTTTCATGAAATCCGCTCTTAAAAAAATTGTATAAAACGAAAACCAACTTAATATGAAACATTTACCTATCTTGTATACATTTACCAATATAGACATGATCATCGAAGTTTATATAAATTAAAGTTGTTCATCTCATTATAAAAAATACATGTACTTTAAAAACAAATTATATACAGTTTAAATATATAGTAAGCAGTGTTACAAATATTCTAAGCTTTATAAGGAACAAAATGATTTATAAAAAGACAAATCGCATCAGGTTTCCGTAAATATCGAGGGGCCCTGATACAAAGATTACGAAAGAGGGCCCTTAGCGAACGAAAATATAACAAGTTATTCGCTTCAATTCAAGTAAACCAACTTACTTTGATACAACTGAATCATGGGACAAGAGAAAGAAAAAGAAGAAAACAATGATCCCCACATCGCTGCCAATGCGAATATTTGATGCTTGGCTGCCTTAATAATTGTTGGAACAGATATGAAGCGTGACAAACTGGGCCTTCTAGAGCTAAAAGTGAACTCTCCTCTAACTATCTACTAGGCTTTACTAAAGATTTGAGGCCCCTTAAAAGTTTGTGCCCAGTTGGGCCGCCTGCACACGCTGATATCCGGCACTGAATCGCATCAAAGTGTATCCAACATATACTCAATTTTAATATAAGACCCAACATTTTTTTTAGTTGTAATGTTACACGATTTATAGCTTATCACCGTCATACTTCATTTTCTCCGATCAAATTCCGGCTAACTTCCGGCTTGAGCAAGAGAATGAAAGTGATAAACAAGAATCGGATTCGGAACAAGATGAAGAAAGTGATGATGATGATCAAGATAACGAGGAGTCTGATCAAGATGATGAATCTGAAGATGATGAGGTGAAAAGTGATGAAGATCAAGGAATGGATGATATGACCAATCAATTTGATGATGATGCAGATACACAATTGGAAGAACCCACTGAGACTGCTACAGGAATTGTTCAAGGTAAGGGAACTAATGCAGAAATGACTGAAGCTCAACAAAAGAATGAAAATCTGGAGACCACTCAAGAACAAGTTGTTGATGATGCTCATGTGACAATTACTACTGTTACAAAGAAGACTGAAGGTCCAGTTGCTAGTTCTTCTCATTCATCCGACTTGGTACCAAAATACCTAAATTTCTTAGATATTCCTCATGCTGATGCATAAATAGTCTCTCCACTTGATGTTCTTGTCCACCATGAAGTTCCAAGAACTCAGGCACCCACTCTTCTCACAATACCAGTTTCTGTTATCCCTGAATCATCATCGGTCTTCACAAACATTTCTCAATCATCACACATCCCTACTCCTCCATCAATTCAAACAACACCCATTCCACCACCAGCAATTGAAACTTCAAATCCTCTATCTAATCTCTTTGATTTCGCATCTGTCTTTCACTTTAACGATATAATAACAGCATTGGAAAAAGAAGTTGCTGATCTCAAGAAAGAACCTCTTCACACTCAAGTGACATCTTTAGTTGACAGTCATCTCGATACAAGGTTGGGAGAAACAAGAGAAGAATTCATGAACTTCCTCTCAGTCTCTTACGGCAAGGATCAAAGAACAAGTGAAAGATCAACTGCCTCAGATTCTGCCCGAGGAAATGTCTAACATCGCTCCACCTGTGATCGAAAAATTATTTAAAGAATCACGTGCTGAAGTTACTCTAGCAAAGACGTCTTCTCAACCACAGTCCACTTATAAGGCTGTATCAAATCTTACTGAATTTGAGCTAAAGAAGATTCTTATCGACAAGATGAAGAAGAGTGAATCTTATCTGACAGCTCTAGAACACGGAGAGTGTTATGATAGTTTGAAGAAATCCTACGATCTCGACAAAGACTTCTTCTACTCTTATGATGCATACACTTTGAAGCGTAGCCAAGAAGACAAGGACAAAGATGAAGACCCTTCTGCTAGATCAGACCGAGGGTTAAAGAAGAAAAAAACAAGCAAAGATGCAGAACCAACAACAGGTCTGAAGACGAAAGATTCAACATCTGGCTCTTCCAAAGTCACCAAGTCTCAGCCGAAATCTTCTGGAAAGTCTGTTCAATCAGAGAAACCAGTGTTTGAGGTTGCAGATTCAGACTTGCCACAAGACCAAGAAAGGAATCGGGGTGATAATAAAGGTGAAACAAGGAAAGAGACTGTCTCTAAAGAAGACTGGTTCAAGAAACCTACACTTCCTCAAGAACCCACTGACCCTGACTGGAATATTGGCAAGACAACACAAGAAGGACCAACTCAAAATTGGTTTATGAATCTTGCTGCTTTAACTTCTTCCAGAAAATCGTTGAAGGGCTTTGATGATTTAATGAGCACTCCAATAGACTTCTCTGGATACATCTTGAATAAGCTAAAAATTGAAAATTTAACTCAAGATATCCTAACTGGACCAGCATTCAAACTACTCAAAGGCACTCGGACTAATTATGCTGAATTAGAATATGACTTTGAAGAATGCTACAAGGCTGTCTCTGAAAAACTTGATTGGGTAAATCCTGAAGGCGATGACTATCCATTTGATCTTTCAAAACCCCTTCCTTTGGTCATGAGTAGAAGACGTCAAAGAATACCTATTGATTACTTCATCAACAATGATCTCAAGTATCTACAAGGAGGAGCTTCAACTGTGACATACACGACATCCACTACCAAGACAAAGGCTGCCAAGTATGATCTTCTAGGCATTGAAGACATGGTTATAAACTTATGGAGTTCGGTTAAAGTTGCTTATGATCTACATGCGTTATAGGGTATATCACATTGGAGAGAACAATGTAAGACCTTATATGCGTATGCAAGAGGAAAACAATCAAGAGGAGATGTATACTCTACGAAGCGTATTCTGGCAGTCACTCATGCTAAGGTAACGAGGAAACATGGATACGGGTACTTAGAAGAGTTGTGGTGAGAAGAGCCGATAATGCTTTATACAAATTCAAAGAAGGTGACTTTCCACGACTTTGGATCAACGACATCGAGGATATGTTAATTCTTGTGGCTCAGAATTGGCTCACCAATCTGTCAGGGGAGGACGTTGCTGACTTCACAATAGCACTAAAGATGTTCACCATAAGTCTGTGTAGATCCCAATTCAATAGATCTTTCTAGCTCGTTTAAGGGTTGTAGTTAATATGAATAATACCACACTAACCACAGGAGAAACAATGACTAAGAACACTATAAGTTATGCGGAATCTAACTTATAATCCTAAGAAGAACAATGAAGATTAATAACTAAACTTTTATATTGATTACTAACTAAGAGATTGACAATGAACTGATATCTCTAACTATGCCGTAAGGGTTCCTTTTATACACCAAGAAAAACCCTAATCTTGTCTTACAAAACACGTAAAAGATAATGCATATATTTTCCTAACATATCTCATGCATATCTTATAAATGGTACTAACTATTTTATACTAACGGTACTAACTATATCAACCAGTACTAACATTTTGTACTATCGGTACAAAATACAACTAACGGTACTAAGTATATAACTAATGGTACTAAGTATATAACTAACGGTGCTAAGTCAGGAATACATAATTCCCAACAATCCTCCCCTAAACATGATTGTTAACCTTGTTTAACTTCATGTTTCTCTGGTGTAAATTCCTTGAACTTCATGGAGGATATATCCAAACACTCTGTCAAATCACTAACTTCATGTTTCTCGTTAGTACCTTGGATCCTTTCAGTATCATTCTTGGATCTTCTCTTTTGAATACTTGTAACATTATCTTGATCTTTTCATCAGCTTTCAATCCTTGTATTTCCAAATAATATACTTGTCTGCAACACAGCTACATCATCCCTGCAAAAATCCAACTAAGTTGGATTTGTAGTTTTTTGGCAAACTACCAGCCATAAACGGATTTGATATTCCTTTACAAGTAGCCGTTTGCTCTGGAATAGTCAACTCTTTGTTTCAAAACATGATGAGTTGATTACCATACAGTTTTTGGTAAACTGTTAACCATCAACGGATTTGATTTGTCTTTACCAAAAATCGTTTGCTTTTGGACTAGCCAATGCTTTATTGCCATAACATGGTGCATTGATAAATCATATAGTTTTTAGCAAACTATCATCTATCAACAGATTTGAGTAGTCTTTACCAGGAACTGTTTGATCCTAGACTAGCCAACTCTTTACTGAGAAGCAAGGTGAGTTAAGAACCTTACAATTTTTGGTAAATTATCAACCATAAACGAATTTGAGAAGTCTTTACCACAAGCCGTTTTCTTATGGACTAGCCAGTTCTTATGACTGTTAAGCATGGTGAACTGATGACCATTTGTTGCGTGGTGGTTAGCCAACACCCAACCCTTCTTATTTCCATTCACATCATCATTCTTCATTAAGCTGTTGCTTAATAAATTTTACCAAGTGTAGAGCAGCAGTACTTTCCTTTTTAATCTCCAATCCTAGATCAAGCATCCTTTGCAGCAAGGAGAGAGGATACCTTCTTTCAACTAACATATGGATGACTGTCCCATCTTTAAGCTCTAGTATGTAAACTCCACAAGCTTCATACAATCTCCATATGATAATCTCCCAATCTTGTTGATTGTTTCAGAAATCACCTTGATCATTTGCTTCTGTTGAGGATTCCATCATAATCTTTAAGTCTCCCCGAAGAATCAACTTAATACCTTCTAGTGTGATTTCTGAGTACTGCTCCATCACCAAGTCATACAAATGAAACAAATCCTGCCTATCAAATATATGTAGTACCTCCAATAGATAGTTGAATGCACTAAAGTTCCCATTAGCTCTGTAGATAACAAGATTGTCTCCATCTGGTGATGATACCTTATTCAACCTAGCAATAACAGATTTGGTCTCCATAACCTCACTATCTATGGTACTGTCCAAAGCAACAATCCTTAGGCATTTTCTGTGTTCATCATCACTATCAACATCTGGCTGTGGTTTTGACTTTTTCCTTGCAATCATCTTTATATAACCACCCTTTCTTTTCCTGCTCTGTCACATCTTATTTAGCAGGTACCTTTGCTGTGTCATCTTCCTTGACAACCTTCTTCTTTAATCTCTTCTTGTCAGGATCACCAACTCTTTCATTCATTTCCTTAATCTTTCTCTCATCTTCAGTAGAACCAATAGCAATAAAACTATCATCAAACCTCTTTATCTTTTTATACAAAATCTTTATCTCTTCAAAACTTTTGGTCTTCAAATCAACATGCTTTTTGTTTCCAACATGTTTTAAATATGTCATCATTTGACTCCTAAGCTGATTCTTTGTAGGAGGTTTGTTTCTGATAGCTTCAGACCTTTGTTGAGTAAGGAATCTTCTTTGAGCATCAATGGTGTCATGAAGAAATTTTGCTCTTCTTCAACTGTGAACTGTTCTCTCTCTGCTTCTTGAATCCTTACAGCTAGAAGTCTGTCAGCCTCAATCCTGGTCTGAATAAAATCATACTCATTAGAGAGTGCAGCCTTGGTTGCTTCTTCCTCAGCCAACCTTTTCTTCTCTTCTTCAGCTTCCTATTCCTCTTGTACTTTTCTAGCCACCTCTTAATCATTAGCAACCTGTTTAAACTTCTTTTCAGCTACAGTGACATCATCTGATTCAGTGTCAGACTCATCATCTTCTTCAATCCTCTTTTTGCCTTTATCTTTTGGATCAATCTTGGGAAGAGGATTTAATGTTAACAATGATCTTGTTGAAGTAAGCCTTGGTCTTTCAATATCCTCAACATCCTTCAGTTCAACCCCTTTCTCCTTTTCTTTTAAAACTGCTTTGGCTTGGCTCATGTTGAGGAGAACTTGAGCAATGGTTTCATCCATATCCAAAGTTGTTTGGAAGTGGGTGTTGGATTATGGGTAGTTGTTTTGAAGCTACTGAGAGTAGTACTTTCCTTTGGTTCATATCTTACTAGCTTAGCAAGTTAACCTTCATTCAACCTTGTCGGTACAGAAGTTTTGTACTGTCAGTACCTTCATTTGGCTTGTCGGTATCTTCATCTGGCTTGTCAGTACTAACTTTTGGTTGGTCCGTACTAACTCCTGGCTTGTCAGTACTTACTCCTTCTTCTTTGTAAGCATCAGTCTCCATGTAGTCTATTCCATCAAAATTATCAAGATCATCAAATGCTTGATCTTTATGCACAGATGTTGGAGTTTTGGCAGATTTCCTCCCCTGTTTGGATACACTCCTCCTTTGCTTTGATGTCTTCAAAACCTTCTCCTTTTGCTGTTTCTTTCTCTTAACAGCCCTAAGGCAAGTTTTATGATGGAGAATAAAAGGTCTGGCTTGCTTCTTTAACTTCTTTACTTGAACCTTCAAAGCTTTAATCTTTATAGCTTGAGCTGTGACCTGTGTACACAATGAAAGATAGAGATCATAGACACTTTGGAGTGTCAGGTCACCCTCATTTCCTGATAGGGATCTATCACTGGATGACTGACCTCCATGATTCCCACCAAAACCCTCTGGAATAGGATTAGGAATAGGTATAGAATGTGAAGGTCTAGGTGATGGGTTAGGATGTGGCTCAATGTGGGCTTCACTTGTGTGAGGAGGAGAGGGTATAGGTTAGGGTTCAGATTGTCTTTCTGAACCTTCACCCTCATCCTCTATTGGTTGAACCAACATAGTAGGAAACAGAGGTGTCACTTTCCCAGAAAAGTGTTTACCCTTTTTAACCATAAATGAGAAAACCTTAGAAGTAAGAGCATTAACTAGAAAGTGATCTAAAGGCACATGTACATTCTTTAGTTGTTTACCCAAAAAGATTGAAATAAATCTTGGATACATTGCAAACTTTTCTTGGCATCCAAGTGTCTTATCATACCATCAAAAAATAGTTTGGAAAAATTATATTTCTGATTGGTGGCAAAACAAATCACTGCTGTGGCAATATTAGTGGGAATTTGATCCCAAGAGGTACTTTTAGAACTTATGCAGTGATTTATTGTATGAAAGAAAAATTTCCATTGTGATGAGAATAGGGCTTTGTTAAATGTTAGAACAGTTAAATCCCCCTCATACCCTATTTGCTGAATAGCATCAAATATAGCCTGATTATTCAAAACATCTACCCCATCAGCATCATCAAAAAGAAGATCACTTCTTATTGATGCTTCTAAGATAGTTACAGGCTTTCCAGCAACTTTGGCATTAATATACTTAACATTATTGATTGTTTTGGATTTAGCAGACATCCAAAACTGTTCAAAAAATGTAGTAGAGACTACAGGACTTACAGTGAGAGCATAGTGAATAGAGCTTCGCGTAAGAAAGTCTATAATCTCATGAAACTCTACGCTCCCATCAGTCTTCTCCAACTAAGCAACCATATTGTGTTTAGGGCATGATTCAAGAGTAGCCTTGATTTAGAAATTAGTGATCATCGGTGATTAAAAGATTAGGGTTTGTCAGTAGAGAGCGATTAAGAGATATTATGTGAGTAAATTATGAAATTGAGATGGGTTTATATAGGTTAAACAAACCCAAGAGCGAAGAAAGCGTTACAATTTGCACTTTAGACCCTTGGCGGTATTTTCTCCAACGGCTCTTTAGCGGTACTAACTTTGCCCAGCGGTACTAAAATTGCACTATCGGTATTAACTTTTGTTAAACAAAAATTTAACAAGTTTGGCAAGAAGAGCACTTTAGTACCATCAATATCTCTCTCCAATGACTCTTTATACCCTAAATAACTTCATGAAAATCATCACCATGGTCAATATCCTTTTGCTCACAGAGTAGTCCATACAAATTGTACAACAAGTCATATTACCAACCCTTAACTAATGCAGCCTATTGATCGATCATCCCAATAGAAATAACCAGGAACATGAATCTGCTAACATCAAATGCCTTGGTCAAAAGATCAGCTACATTGTTATCAGTGTGAATCTTAGACACCTGAATCAACTATTTCTCATAAGCATCCCTTATGAAATGATGTTTAATTTCTATATGCTTGGTCTTGAAATGAAATACTGGGTTCTTAACAATGCAAATGGTGCTCTTAATGTCAATGTAAATCCTTGTATTCATAAAGTTAAACCCATAATCTAGCATTTGGTTTTGAATCCACAAGACCTGTCTACAGCAATGTGCAACAACAACATATTCAGCCTCTGTAGTTGAAGTAGTCACAATTGTTTGCTTCTTGCATTGCCATGAAATTAACCTATGACCAAGAAATTGACAACCTCCTGTTGTGGATTTCCTGTCAAGGCTATTACCACTATAGTCACTGTCTGAATAAGCTACCAAGTCAAAAGATGATTCTTTTGGATACCAAAGGCCTAGTTTGGGTTTGCCTTTGAGGTACCTAAAGATCCTCTTCACAGCATGAAGGTGTGAAGTTTTGGGAGTAACTTGGAACCTGCTACAAGCACAGACAGCAAACATAATATCTGGTCTAGAAGCAGTTAAATACATTAAGGACCTAATCATGGACCTATAAAGATGCACATCCACATCTGCTGCTTTCTCATCCTTAGCCAGTTGTTTATGAGTTTCAATAGGAGTAGTAGCATGCTTTACACTCATAAAATCAAACTTCTTTAGAATCTTTGCAACATATTTATCCTGACTTATGAACATACCATCTACTTTTTGTTTGACCTGTAATCCAAGAAAGAAGGTGAGTTCTCCCATTGAACTCATTTGAAACCTTTTCTTCATCAATGCCTCAAACTCATCACACCAAGACTTCCTTGTAGAACCAAAGATAATATCATCCACATATACTTGTACTAGCATGATATCCTTCTTGTCCTTCTTGATGAAAAGATAGATTCAAAGTTTAATATAAAGTTCTCTTGTGTTTATTCATATTGTTCTTCTTAGCATTGTTGATTAGATTCCGTATAATCAATAGTGTTTACTCAGTGTTTCATTATTGTTGTTTTAGAGTTATCTAGAATAACAAGATCTTTACAAGCTAAAGGTTAAGATCTATTCAGAAAACGATCCAACAAGTGGTATTAGAGCTTGTGTGGAAACTCTGAATAAGAAAAACTCTTTTGTTTGAAACAGATCCTCAAACAAATTAGTAAGATGGCAGAACAAGACACTCCTCCACCAACTATCACTGCAATGAAGATCCCTCTCATCAAGAAGGGTGAATATGATATTTGGAGCATGAGAATGCGACAATATATCTATCACACAGACCACAACCTCTAGGACATAATTGTCAATGGTGATCTTCAAGAAGAACCTACACCAACAGGAGAACAAGCTAGTCCTTCTGCTCATCCTGCTCTTAAAACTGCAAAACAACTGGCTGCCAAAAGGAATCAGGAAAGAGTTAAGAGTATTTTGCTTTTAGCCATACCTGATGAATACCTCCTTAAGTTTCATAATGTTCCAAATGCTAAATCTCTCAGGGAAGCAATCAAGTCAAGATTTGGAGGTAATGAAGAATCCAAGAAGATGCAGAAAAATGTTCTAAAACATCAGTTTGAAAACTTTACCACTGCACCATATGAAAGTCTGGATAAGGCTTATGATAGGTTCCAGAAGCTCATAAGCCAAATGGAGGTGTATGGTACTTATATGTCAAAGGAAGACATTAATCAAAAGTTCCTAAGAAGTCTTCCTCCTGCATGGAATCAAATTGCCTTGATAATGAGAAATAAGTCAGACATAGACCAAGTTGATATTGATGATCTCTATAACAATCTTAGGGTCTATGAAGATAAGATGAAAAGTTCTTCAAGTTCCTCATCTACCTCTAAAAATTTGGCATTTCTTTCTTCTGAGAACACTAGCAGTACTAATAAAGTTAGTTCTGTCAGCGGAGAATTTGGGGTTAATACTGCTGGAGGAACTAATCAAGCTTCATCTACCCCGTGTGTTCATGAAGGTGCATGCTCATTCTTTGCACAACCAACAACTAGTCCTTAACTTGAAAATGAGGATTTTCAGCAGATTGATGGAGATGACTTGGAAAAACTGGATCTTAGATGGCAGGTGACCATGTTGATTGTCAGAGTGAAGAAGTTTATCCAGAGGATAGAAACGAATATGGATTTTAAAGAAAAATGACTTGTTTCTCTTGACAAGTCAAAAGTTGAGTGTTACAACTGCCACAGAAAGGGGCACTTTGCTAGGGAATGCAGATCTGGAAGGAATCAAGAGAGAAGAACTAATGGTGACAATGGCAGGAGCAATGCACCAACAAATGAATCTTCATCACAGGCACTGGTGGCTTAAGATGGTCTAGGAGGTTATGACTGGAGCAATGATTTTGAAGTAGAACTAGTCAACTATGCTTTAATGGCAATCTCTTCTTCAAGCTCATCAAGTTCTTCTGACAAAGAGGTATAAAACTGTTCCAAACAATGTGCTGAATCTTTTAAATCCCTTCAAAAGAACTTTGATAATGAAAGAGAAAAACATAGTAAAGCTAGACTAGAAATTCATGGTTATGAATTAGCATTAGAGTCACTAGAGGCTAGGATTCTTGGACATGAAAGGAATGAACTGGCTTGGGGTGAAAGGTATGAGTTTCAAAATTATGAACTTAAATGCAGAGAAATTAAAATTGAAAACCTCAAAGAAACTAGAAAAGATAGTTAAGGAAAGAGATGAGCTGAAACTTAAGACACAAAAATAGGAAGAATCATCTAAAAGTCTTACTGAATTACTCAACAGTCAAATTAGTGCTAGAGATAAAACTGGTTTAGGTTATGACACCCAATTGAATGAATTGAGTAGCAATTCTAAAACTGATAGTGAGATAAGTTTGAGTGTTTTTGATGTCAGATCAAGTGATGCAGAGAACACACCAGAAAATGATAAGCTCTCTAAAGATGGGTTTCATGCTATTCCCCCTCCTATAACTAGGAACTTCTTAACCCTAAGACATGACATATCATTTGCAGGGTTAGATGAATTTGCCATCAGAAATAAAATCATTGAGTCAACAACAACTGAGTCTAAAACAAATGAGACTGTAGGTAAAACAAACAAAGTAAATACTACAAAACCTAAGTATGTCTGTGAGTTAGTTGTGTCTAATCCAAGGTTCAACAAAGAAAAGGTTATCATTGAGGATTGGACCTCAGATGATGAGGATGAGGTGTCTAATGTTCAAACAGTTAGTCCTGTTAAGACTAGTGAGACTAAAACAGTTAATACTATAACTGATAAAATTGGTCAAATATAGGGAATTAGATTTAAGAAAGTTAAAGCTTGTTTTGTTTGTAAAAGTACTGATCATTTGATTAAAGATTGTCATTTTCATGACAAAATAAGTCAAGAACCTAAGAAGAAAAATGTGGTCATTACTGGTCAAAGGGTAGACAAACCAGTATGGGATAATACTAAAAGGGTAAATCATCAAAACTTTTTAGATAATTTGAAATACCCTCATTTAAGAGAGACCTTTGTCCCATCAGGAGTACTAACCAGAACAGGATTGGTTCATACTGCTAAGCCTGTTAGTACTGCTAGACCAAGTGTTAGTACTGCTAAGCCTGTTAATACTGCTAGGCCTATTAGTACTGCAAGGCCTTTTGTCCCAAACATAGCATAATCTGGGAGTGCTATTAGACTAATTTACCCAAGAATGGATAATGTAAGACCAAGAGCCTCATGTTTACAAGCTCTTAGACCCAAAAACTTAAAACAAGATGTTAAAAATTCTAGGGTTAACACCATAACTACTGTTGGGATAAGAGCATTAGTTAGCAATACTCTTAAGAAGTCAAGATGGGTTTGGAGGCCTAAGGGAACATGCATTGATCATGTGTCCAAAGAAAGTAGATCTTTCATACTCAAAAAGTTTGAGTATGCTAACCCACAAGGGATTTCTAAGTCAGTATTGGCTTGGGTCCCTAAGAGACACTAACCTCTCTCACTTTTGTGCAGGGCAATCCAGAGATATTTATACATGATCAAGCAGTAGTGGATAGTGGTTGCTCTAGCCATATGACAGGTAACAAAGCTTATCTTTCAGACTATGAAGATTACAATGGAGGCTTTGTGGCTTTTGGAAGTGATCCTAAAGGAGGTAAAATAACAGGTAGAGGTAAAATCAAAACTGCAAATTTAGATTTTGATGATGTTTACTTTGTAGATGAACTTAAGTTTAACCTTTTCTTTGTCTCACAAATGTGTGATAAGAAAAATAGTGTTCTCTTTACTGAGACTGAATGCCTTATCCTGTCTCTTAGCTTTAAGCTTTTTGATGAAAGTCAAGTTGTACTTAGAGCTCCTAGAAAAGATGATGTGTACATCTTGGATTTAAAGAACATTATTCCTTCTAGAGGTATAACTTGTTGATATGCAAATGCAACATCAAATGAGTCTAGATTATGGCACAAGCGATTAGGTCATGTGAATTTTAAAAATATAAACAAACTTGTTAAGGGAAACCTAGTTAGAGACCTACCTTCAAAAGTTTTTATGAATGACCATACTTGTATTGCCTGCAAGAAGGGTAAGCAACATAAGGCCTCCTGTAAGGCCAAATTAGAAAGAACCATAAGAAAGCCCTTAGAACTACTTCATATGGACTTATTTGGACATGTCTTTGTAGACAGTATTAATAAGAAAAGGTACTGTTTGGTTGTAACTGATGATTTCAGCAGATTTAGTTGGGTATTTTTCTTAGCTACTAAGGATGAAACATCTGAAATCCTTTGTAAGTTTATCATAGGCTTAGAAAACCAATTGAATCATAAAGTGAAAATCATTAGATGTGATAATGGGACAGAGTTTAAGAACTACACTATGAATGAATTCTGTGGTAAAAAAGGGATAAAAAGGGAATTCAGTATAGCTAGAACTCCATAGCAGAATGGTGTGGCAGAAAGGAAGAATATGACTCTTATTGAGGCTGCTAGAACTATACTAGCAGACTCACTTTTACCATCAGAAGCAGTAAATATTGCTTGCTATGTATTGAATAGGGTATTAGTGACCAAACCTCAAAATAAGACACCTTATGAACTATTAATAGGTAAACCACTTAGTATTAGTTTTATGAGACCTTTTTGGTGTCCCTTAACCATTTTGAACACCTTAGATTCCTTGGGCAAATTTGATGGGAAGTCTGATGAAGGATATTTACTTGGATACTCTACCACAAGTAAAGCTTTTAGAGTATATAACAAAAGGACCAAAAGAGTTAAAGAAAACATGCACATTGATTTTCTTGATCATCAACCAAATGTAGCAGGAACTATTCCTAATTGGATGTTTGATCTTGATTTTCTAACAAATACTATGAATTATATTCCTGTTAGTGTAGAAAATCAGGTTCATGTGGATGCAGGTACACAAGATTCTTATGTTGCAGGAAAAGATAATGAATATACTTAAGAGTACATACTGCTTCCATTACATCCTCATAGGACAAGGAGTCCAGTAGAAGCTATTGTTCAGGATGCACAAGTAAAACCTTCTAAAAATGTTTCTAAAGACAAGAATGTCTAGTTCCTCCCTCCTTACATTTACTTTAAGCTTTATATCCACAGTATAACCCAATGCCATCTCTCCTCTCCAACTATCCCTTTGATATCCCTCTTAGATCTTTATCTCTAGTCAAAATGCCTATGCGAGTCTATCTGTGACAATTGTAGACAACTCGAGAACTTGTGATACTTACATCAAATGCCAACCAGTTTTCATTGGCATCAAATCTGCAGCATTTCTCCTGTCTTTTTGTAGAACTTTCTTTCAGTATCTTGTGGAAATCATGAGCCACCCTTTCCTATTTTTTAAATCCTTCTTCAAAATCGAACTCATCAAGCTAAACCGAAATCCTCTTGATCCAATATGGACCACTGGATTGAGTAGCGAAGGAAGTATACTGAGTCATCAGTATATGAAGAGAGAGCCTTTCCCATAGGGGTTATGCCAGAAGAAAGTATATAGAGCACCATAAACAGCTCATACTTCATTAGTACTAGCAAGTGTTCATAGCGAACAAAAGCCTACATTCTGTGTGCTAGAAGATGATGCAGTAGAGCCTTTAACATCAGGCTCAAAGACTCTAAGATTATATTATACATATCATCAAAACTGGGAAATACAGTCCACATCCTGCATGGTTCCTCCCAATGATTCAGGAAATTGAGACCAGGCATCAGGGGTGGGGGGGGGGTAAAGCTCTGAGGAACTTTCTGATTAGCATCTTTAGTGGAGACGCCGTGCACCATGAATCTCTAGTTGACATCATAAGACTTTAAAACCTGTCAAAGCCTTGATGCACCCTTTCTGAGTTCTGATACAGAGAAGGCCTTCAAACTGTAGCATAGAATATAACTTCTAGGCATTTTTCTTTTTAGATTCATCAGTTGCCACCAAATCTAACGATTTTGGATAGCAAATCCACACATCTCATTGGCATCAGTCACTCATGTGCAAATTTAGCAGAGGATGACATCTTCCTGAGGTAAAAGCCATCAAGCAAGATTGGGTCCTTTTGCTTATTCTTCTTTCACTCTTTCTCCTTTTCTCTAGCTTAAAAATTTCTTTCTTGCAGTCTAAGGGAGACAGACACCTTATTATACACACACCATTTCAGGTAGACTATAAAGACACCACACAAGTACCAAACTGCCTATCTTATGAATGAGACCTTCCCATATAGTTGAATAAGTCTTGTTATGGAGCCCAAGATAATGCTTCCTATATTCACACGGCCCATTATGACATACTCTCCACTTCTTAATTAAAGGAGATTGAATTGTTGAGAACAGTGTGTAAAGTGGGCTTGATATTTGTTTGGAGTAGTTTATTGTTTGAGTGGTTGGATGGAGAATCATTCATCTTCTTGATTCCTGCCCATTGAATAGATTCTATAACGGTAGTAGTAAATAACTATGTGTGTAGTTTTGGTTCTTCTTACTCAGAGTTTCTCTACAAGCTCTGATACCTTACAACTAGATATTCCCAATACTAAATAGATCTTTACATACAAGCCTGTTAAGGGATGGCAAATGCTAATCTGGATAGTCCAAACTAACTAACATATGAGAAACACCAATATAACTATGAAAACATATATTATAATGTTATGAAGTACACTAAACTTATATTTGCTAAAAGAACAATAATATAAAAACTAACTTTCTGATTTCTATTAATTATGAGCTAGGTTTTTATAGATTACTACTAAGAATTATGATACTTTTGAGTTGAATTGTTCTAGATCTTCTAACTAATGTCGTAGGGTCCTTTTATACACCAGATAACCCTAAGGGCTACCAAAACGTATTAGTGAGATAATGCATATCTATCCTAATTTAACTCAGCATATCCCTAACAACACAACTATATAGTTTCTAGGCAACACTAACTTACTACTAACAGCACTAACTATACTAGCAGTACTAAACAATGTACTAGCATACTAACTATACTCTAACATTACTAAAGACCATAGTCTATTTCTTCAATCTTTCCTCAGCAGCACTAAATCTTCACTAGCAGCACCATTGTTGAACCCATCAGTAGTAAGTTGTAAAGTCTTTTAAAAATCCAACACACGTAATCCGATATACCATGACTATGAAGTTGTAGAAGAACGTTTGATGACTGACTATTTGGCAATAATCCAAAATATCCCGAAGTAACTATTTTAAACGTCGATATCGTAAGAGTATGAATTTTGATTTTAGGAATAGTCGAAGGTAATCTATACTATACTGGATCGATCCTCTTCCCCTGAACATATTTTTAAATTCTTTAAAGTTTGAAACCAAATTGTACGTGCTAATACGTTTATGTTATTAAGTATATGCACTTTGCTCCTATGCAATAAGGCATTCAACACAAACACCTGATGGCATTGATGAATATTTAGCAAATGACTATCACATTAAGACCACAACTGATTTTCTTAAATTTTTTAACTATTTGCATTATAGAATTTGTACATGTTTTGAGTTTTTAAAAGAACCAAACTTTAGTACATTCAAATTATATTCCTACCATAAGAAGTTTAATGGTTTTCGGAATATTGGAAGCATTGTAAATGAACAAAATGTTTGAAAAGCATGATAGAAAATTGTAAGGGTGAAAAATATAACCAAGTACAATGCGTGAAGTATGTTTGGCGTCATACAATATGTAGATATAGGCATGGCCTTTTTGTTGTATTGGGGTGCGAATAACAATTTTAACGAGTTTTACCTTATTCTTCGTTATTCGATGACATTATTGATGACATCGACCATGTGACTGTGTTTGAAGTAAATGGAGTTACATATGAAAAATGGTATTACTTAACTGACGAGATTTACCCTTGGTGGACTACTTTTGTCAAATCACTTATAGTGGCATGAGATGAGAAACATGGAATACTTAAAAGGCTACATGAAAGTGCATGAAAATGTGTCGAACGAGCTTTTGGTGTCCTCACATAGGACCGTTTTGGCAGAATTTATACAACAACCGCATTCGTTTGCTGAGGACTAGTCAACAAGCATACGTAAGTAATCAAATGGTTACACAGTGCATCATATTTGCAAACATCACTTTGATAAGATCAAAAGTATTTTCTAATTATAGTGAACCAACAATATTTAATTATTCTAGTTTCGCTAAAAAATAAGAATGATACTTTAGATCGAGAGAATGCCGATACATCAAAGGAAAGCCAAAGAATTACATGATAAATATACACTCGAAACTCTTTAATGAAATATTATGGAGTATCTTTGGCAACAACAAAGTTAGTTTATTGACAATTTGATGTATTTTAATGATTTCGTACTTTTTCTACATTATTTGTATTTTTTCTTTTTCGTATTTTTGTAAGTTATCGTATTGCAATTTGTATTTTTATTTTAAAGAATGAAAAATTAGTCGTTTTGAGCAAGGCTGTCAAGATCACGAGTAAACTCGTAAGATCGTACGATCTTACGTGCTCACTAGCTAAAATCGTCATAGAACCGTATATGAGGTAGGATTGTAAGTAAGATCGTGGGAGCGGCTCTCGATCCGATCCTACCAATTTGATGAGTTATTCTTACATTGTTTTACATGCCAAAAACTCATATCCAAGATCATGTAATTTTTTCTTTGCCTTAACTATTATCTTCTTTACTCTATATCAGTTACATTTGGTTGTATAAAGTCTTTTTACATTAAACATGTGTAATTTGTTTTACTCTATACAAAGCCATGAATGAATAAATTAAAAAAGAATTCGAAATTTATTACTAAGGTTTGAGAAAATGAAGTTACCGAGAAACATATAAAACACTATATAAATTAAACACTATTTCTTTTATGATTTTGGATTTTAGTAGGCTTGTTTACATGTCTCACATGTATTACATTTCTTCATATTTCAACACAACAATTGTTTATTTATCATATGATACTTAAACAATATTTACAACATATTTTTATTATTTATTATTAACAGTGCAGTTTCTAAGAGGAATCAAATGTTATTTTTTTTTATCTATTCTATAAGAGAAGATGGTATAACCTGATATAACGATATCGGCCTTTCTCTAATCACCTATCAATCCATGATAAACTCTTTTCTGTTGATGAGATCGCAATCAATCTTAAATTTTGAAATCGCTTCGCAAAGACACAAAAAATGAATCTAACTATAGTACCTCGAGATGTTTAAACAAGCTGACCCTTGGGTTTTGAGTACATACAAATTGTAGGTTTCAAAAGCAGAGAGTTTATTCGTGTACAAACAGTATAACGCTTTTTAGAAGCATGGTGTATCATGGCTATGTGCATTCGCCAATCCTTTTTCCATGAGACCCTTGCCATCAACCATCCTTATCCACTTGCACGCCAATTTGCATGTTCGTTGGTTAAACGAAGTGCATTAAACGACAAATAGAACAAATGAAGAGACCGTTTTCCAACGGCTATTTTAAACAAAAAAAAAACCTTTTTTTGGATTTCTCACTCTCTACATCTCTGATGATTAACCGTTCTTTTGGGACTTACGACAGAAAAGGAGTGAGACAAAGGCATTAAAAACTCATTAACAAACTTGAAATTTTACTATTTTTCTATACAAAATAGAGTTTAACATATATTTGTCATCCTCAAAACAAGAGGAGATTTAATCCAACTAGCTGTAGTTAAAAAAAAAACGATAAATCTACTATTATTTCAGAGAGACTCCTTATGTTTTTGAAGAAGACACAATATCGTAATAAACATACCACGATAAAAATAAAACTTTACATGTTTATTAATCGTAAACTTCCATTTCTACATAAAAATCACTATAAGGTTTTGGATTAAACAAACGTAATTACAATACTAAATTAGAGTGATTCAAGAAAATAACTTTCTTCTCTCTACATCCATCACATTTCCTATAAAACTATATTTTATTACCAAACACTATACACAAAATAGTTTTTGATTTTAAAATAAAAATAAATATTTTATTTAAAAACATAAATTTGAATTCAGTTTTTTCCCCCAAAACAGAAACAAATATACTAGGATAAACCTTCCCCACAAAAAGACAAAAATCGAAGCGTCAGTCCTAGGGGCGGCCCCCTAGTGCGTAGCAGCCCCAGATATAATGGGACGTCGGACCAGACCAGGGCCACCAGCTGACACGTTTGTGGATATTCTGGCAATTAAAATTGCACTATTCTCAGCAGAAAATCAGACCTCTTAGCACGAATTTTTCACTCACATTTCTCTCTCTAAAAACCTTCTTTCTCTCACTATATATCTTGATCACTAACATAGTTTAATCTTGTTTCAAGTGATCAAATCTCATCTTCTATCTTCTTCTTTCTTCTATCAAGTGCAAGAGAAGAACACTCGTATTCGCCAAGAAACGAAGTGTTATAGACTAGTGATTTCTCCTCTCTTCTTCTAAGATTCAAAACTCTATTTTAATTATTTCTGTGTGATTGTTTAAGTCGATAGTGTGGTAAATCCTATAGTGTAGATCTTGTGATATGTGTGCTTGGTGAAGTGGTAGATTGTATTCTAAGCTATGATTAGGACTCAAAAATTTAGATTATGTCGGAAAATACAACGTAAAGTGGAACTGACCTGAAACTGTTTCCTCCGCCTGAAGGAAGGATTTGTTGACATAGTGAAATCTCGACCGAATACTCAGGTGAGTTTGAGTAGGCGAAAGAGAACTTCATAGCCGAACCACCTATAAAATCTTTTGGTGTCTTGTTTGGAACGTTCTTTTCCCTTATCTCTTTATATTGTTTTTGTTTCTCATTTATATTTTGAGTATAGATATTACAAGTAGATATGTTTTTCATTGAAATGGTTCATATTATGATTAATTTGTAAACAAATACTCGAATCTAACAAGTTTAGAAGTAAAATATTAAAGCATTCAGATACCCTGTAAACTAGCTAAACCGCCCCCCACCCCCCCTTCTAGTTTTCACTGTTGGTATCAGAAGCCGAGGTCACTCAAGATTTTTATTAAAATATACAGGTAATTTAAATAGTTTGGATCGATCTATGGATTCGACAAATAACTAGAAGGGCAATCCATGCAAAGGACCACCTGTTGGTCCCTCAGTATCTGATATAAGGTTTTATCAGTGTAAACTAATCAGATTCTATAGCAACAAAGTAAGTTAAACAAAATATATGAATAATATAAAGAACATTAAAACACACAAAAAGTACTTTCAACATATAGACTTTAGTAGAATCAAATCAAGAATCTATGACCCAACCTTTCTTGCGAATAGCAATGTGGTTGAATGACAATTGGGGTGTTATCTCTTTCGAACTTATTCTCTAACCAAAGTTATGAGACATAAGAAAACAAACTTGTTATGACTAAACTAAAGCTTCAGCTTTTAGTAGTACGAGTCAGTTTGTTTGAGAGATAAATAAACTCTTCAATGTGTATCATATTAATTAGAAGAGATAACATTTACTCTGGGAATCCCTTTCCTTTTATAGGCAAAGGGATTGGGGTTACAAAGTTAACCTAATACACATGTCAAACATTAAATGGGTGGTTAAGCTACCATTTAATGTATACATGCTTTATAATACCAGGTATAGTTGATGACATTAAATAACATCTATTTTATAGCATCATTTATCCCATGTTATTAACCCATTTTGTATAGTTATTGCAAAGAATTATTAATCGTGTATATTGGAGAATTGCAGTAATTATGGAGTTGGTAAAAGTTAGCAAAAGGCGCGCATTCTAGATCTTATATGACGATATTTTGAAGATTACTATTCTGAAGACCAATACGCCGTATCCATCAAAGAAGATACACGACGTATATGTGCCTGCACTCACCAAAGACCACAAAGGAATAAAGCTTAATACGCCGAGCTATAAGACTCAAAACCCATATCAATATAGGAATCAAAAGAATATTCTGTGAAGCTATCAAATGAGCGTGGTCCCTAGTCAAGAAAATCCCCATAACGACGTGCCAATACGTTGGATACGCCGTATCGAACTGACTTCCAGACCTTATAAATAGAAAACTCAAAACGAGTTTAAGTGATGCTAATCATATTCCGAAACCTAAACCATAAAAGTTGATTTTCAGAAGAGAAAAAGAGCAGAAGAGGTTCGAGCAACGTTATCAATTGTTCCATAGAAGACATGCGTGTAATTCCAAAAACTTTTAGTAAATCGTTCATATTGATGGTATCATTCGTTAACTTGGTTAGTTATAGCATGGCCTAAATAAATTACTCTTGTATTATTATGAGAGATACGTTTGAAAGATCTAATAACCTTTCAGGTATTAGCCATTTATTATTGAAATACATCTAGAATGTTTGGTATTGTGTTTATCCTCGATAATTCTTGATTTATCAGTTGAAAATACTTAAATTAAACATGTTTTATCTATTTATACTCTGTTTTACCTGCAGGCGTTATTCTTGAGTAAGCTGACTTATCATACACTGGATCTAGTGACTACAGGGGACCATAGTAGATACTAGAAGTCTGGAGGATAGCTTCTCATTAAAGTAAATTATACATCTTAAGAAATCATAGTTACACACAATAATACTGTCCTTCAAGTATCTGTATCCACGAGGATACAGCTGTCGGGCTTAACTATTTAATTGGAAATTGCCAGTGGTTATGATCGGTGACGTAGCAGGTGACCTAGGATAATTCAACAAGTACGATCAGATTCCAATTGGATATGGTTGGACAAGTGGACTACTAGTGTATAAATTACCATTAAGCGGTAAGTGGGTAAAGTCTCTATGAGCTAGGGTTTAACAATATCACCATTATAAATCCCCTAAGATAGATTATAATCAGCAGATAAGGATGCTTTATGCAGAGCCATAATTGGTGACAGAATAATTGTGTCAGGTCTAGGATGATGTAACGCCTAAGTCTTAAGGAATGATATGCCACTCGATAGAGAGAAACCATTGCCCCATAATAAACCAAACCAACAGTCTAATAGGATTAATAATGGTTAATTACAGTTTTTCTTATATTCGGCTCTACTCGAGCCTCGTTTTATCTTTTGTTTATTAGCTTACGTGGGTAAAGTGCATTGAATAGAAATGTAGTACACCAACCACACTGGTGGCCAGTCTCTCAGCTAAAAACCCCCTTTTCCCCGTTAGAATAGGAACCAAGGACCTGACATAGGTTTAGAATAAATAGAATTAAAGCATAAATAGATAACCAAGATATTAATTAAATTGATAGATTTAAGACTTGCTTCAAGTGGTCGACACCCTACTTAAACCAACGAACTACTACCGATCGTGACACTACCCTTAAAATAGTTGTTTTTGGTTTAGTCGGGAAAAATATAAATTTAAAACTTGAATCAATAATAAATACACCACACAACGACACATCAAGTTTTTGGCGCCGCTGCCGGGGAGTAAAAATTAATCTTGATTTTTATTTGATATTTTGGTAGTAATTTGTATTCTTGTTTATTGTGTTTGTGTAATACAGTGTATTCAGTTCACCGAATACAACATATTTGTTATTTAATAGTTCTTCTAGTAAGAGTATTTCAGGATGGAAGATCCCAACATGACTATGGAAGATATATCAAGTTCGAAAAGAAAAAACTCATAGCTTGTACGGGTGTTTTAACTGGCCAAACTGTGCTACATATGGAAAGATAAGGGTTGATGACGATCTTTATGACCTCAGATCTGTTGAAGCTGAATTCCCAGCTATTGTCATTGACAATACCGTTACACCTCAGGATGCACTTCCGTGCAAATCTCAAGTAAGTACCCCTGTCAATGATGAGATCGACTTTAAAATATCATTTGACGAATCCGACGATGATATGATATGTGTGAAAACACAATATCTGATATTATATCAAAGAATGTACTTTTTAAAAAGACAAAAATTATGCTTTAAATCTACAGTATGATTGCTTGTTCTTCTTGTCTTTCGTGATTGTGTTAGGTACGATATTAAAAACTCCTCAAGAAAACGATCAAAACCGGACAAACACGGACACGGGAACGGATAAAGAGTGTACAAGAGCCGGGAGAATGCTATCAAGGTCATCAATAGTCAACTCTAGTCAACCCTTGGTCAACATTGGTCAACTCACAAAAGACAAAAACCCAAAACTTACCAAAACAGCCCTCATTGTTAAACCAAATTGCAAAAATGGTCTCTAAGCCCTAACGGTGTTAACTCTTTAATATATAAAGAGTTAACACTCGTTATCTCTTATTATAACCCTAAGCCTGTTACCCTTGCCAAGCCCAAAACCATAACCCATGGCCCATTTCTTTTATAAATAACCCGAAGTCAAACACATTTTACTCGGGTCAAAGAAGAATCAAACGCACCCTTTTATAAAAAGTAAAAACACGGGAAAAGTGGTTTTCATTGTTCATCTCCTTCCTCGTTTAACCCTGAGTAAAAAACAAAGGGTAAATTCAAATCAAGTACGTGGCCAAGTAATTCAAGTGCTAAGGTCCAACATGGTAGAGTTATACGTCATTCAAGGCTCTCATTGGCTAAAACCCAAAGAAGAATGACACGCGGGTCTGACAAGAAACACACCAAGGACTATTATTTTGCACTAAAACAAGTGGCAAAAGAGAGTCCAATATGGTCTGACACAAGTAACGGAATGCCACTTTGGCAATCCGTGTCTCCAAGTTATTAATCCAATGGACATCAATAAGGACTAATGATGAGGAGGAGAATGGAAGGCCAAGATTAAGGGAGAAAGGAGCATGATCCAAGTCCTAGAAGCTTCATTTGCAGGCTATAAAAGCCCCTCACATTCACACAAAAGAGAGCTAGTTTTTAGATATAATTTTCAGCTTATTAGATTTTAGTTTTTAAATTGTTCTTTAAAAATGTTTTAAGCTTAATGTTTGATTTTAATGTAATCTTCTTTTCAGTATTGTGTAAATCTATTTTCCCAATTAAATGAATTTGAGTTTACTCTTTACTTTTTCTCAAGTGTATCTTTTATCTAAGCATTGTACTAAATAAAGCTGTTATTGTTCTTAAAGCCTCTAATATTCTCAAGTCTCTAAAGCTTAGATTGAGCTAAAATTTAATACATGTAATTTTATTTAAACCTTAAAATAATCTAAATACCTTTTTGCAAATGGGAAAGAAGAGATATTTTGCTAAATTGTATATTAAATTGCCCGGGATTTTGCCAAATAAAAGCCATAAAAATGCCAAAAGAATAGAAAAAAGTGTGCTTTTGTGTCTAATTGTGCAGGAAAGGATTACAAGGACAAAAAGAAGCAAAAACGATCAAAAACCGACAAAGAACGAATAGACAAGAACAATGATGAAGAAACGAGCCAAAGATCAAAGCCGGAATCTGCCCGACACCCCCCAGTAAGAAAAGGCATCAAGCATACAAGAATAAAGTCAAAAGGACCAATGTTGACAAGTAGTTCAAAGAATAGAAGCAGTATTTGAAGTTTTAAAGATTCAAGGACCAAAATTGCCAAAAGTGGAAAAGTGATTTATAAAAGAAGAAAAGAAGATATAAAGAAACAAGGACAGAATGCGTTAATTTTTGGAAACTTGTTTCTACACTACAATTGTGGCGGAGTGAAACGCAGGGCTAATTATGCCAACTTCTCATAGTATTCAAACAAACAGCCAGCGTTCCCGAACAACCCTAAACTGAACAAAACCAAAGAAAATTTCTCCCAGCCAAATTTACACCACAAACCCAATCCCAAAATACCCCTCACCCGCTCCTTTATAAGCATTCAAACCTGTTCAAAACCTTCCTCCAATAAAATAACGCCCACGTGCATCCATTAATTGGCCAAGACACCTCACTTTCACCAATCCAAACGGCTACAAATCAATTCAAAATGATCAAGGGTCGAGATTGAATGGACTATTCTAGAATTCTTCACACCTCTTCACCAATCCTCTATAAATAGAGCACATAGGACTCATTTTTCCTGTTGTTGAATTTTGTTTTAAACTTTCATTTTGTAATTTCGTCAATAATAGAGTCAATTTCTTTCATTTTTTCAGCAAATCGTTTTAAGCTCTTGTACTTTCTACTTTTAAACTTGTACTTCATTTGATTGAGTAATACAATTCAGTTTTCAAGCATAGTTGTACTTTGATTTCAATTACAAGTCGAATTTACCTCAATAAGCTCTCAATAAGCTCATGTGAGCTAATTACTTTTCATAATCTCAAATTTAGCTTACATCCTGTTTTTAAGTCAATCATTTGCTCATTCTCATCATTTACATCAAAAGTCATGATTACCTAAGTGTTTTGAGTTCATTTTCAAGCAACAAGGAGAAATAAGCTTCATACAGCTTATTGAGCTTAAAAGCTTAAGGTTTAGAGGCTAGGGAGCCATTTAGGATCAAATTTGTTAGCCACTCATTCTACAAGAGTGGCTAAGTGCTAAGACTACATCAATTTCAGGTTTAAAATCTTTCATATTCCTTTACGCTTATTCATTTACTTAATTCCAACTTTTGTATTTTAACACCTTATGAGCCTAATCATGCTTAAACTAGCTTAGTTAGTCTATAAGTGGTGTTAGTTTTAAGCTGGTTTAGTTTTAAGTCAAGCTAGATTTACTTTTTCTAATCTGTCATAAATAGTAATAATACTAGCTTCATAGAGAAACTAGCTTATTTCCTTACATAAGCTTAGCCTTTAAGTGTTTAAATAGCTTAAATAGTTTAGATATAATAGAAGTAGATAAAAATAATAAGCTGTTTTAATTGATAAATAGGATTTAAAGTTCAATTAGTGTGACAGCTTATAGATAAAGGAGTGTTTGGATTATGCTTACTTTGACTCCTAAAGTCAACCATACTTTGTCAAAACTTGTCAACTAGTTGAGTTAGGTTAAATAACAAGGAATCCAATATTTTTGAGAAGTTAGATTATATTTTACAAAATTAGAGTTTAGAAAACTTAGTTCTGCACTAGGCGAAGTTATTCAGTTAAGTAGTTTTAGATTTTATGAATAATGAGCATTTAGATTTCTTACTTAGTAAATTCAGATAATAATGCATATATTCACTTGATTATGATTTTTAAAACTTGAGTTTAGCCTGCATAAGTAAACTAGCCAATTGCATCAGCAATGAAAACTGTCCTAACAGCTTAGGTTTATGCTATATTTAAACACTTTAGATGTTTTTACGATTTTATTGTTAAAACATTGCAAAATCCCTTTATCTAGGGTTTGTTCTAGAAAAGTAGTGTATGGCTTATTTCTAAAATCACAGCACTTATAGTTCAAAATAAGAGCCATTTTAGTTACTTGAAAAAAAGCTTACAAACTGTTTCATGAAAACTTGCACTTTCTCATTTTAATTTTCTTCCTAAATTTGTTAAGAATAGGGTAATTTTAGTTTAAATCCTTTTTTATACTCGATCTTATGCTAGAATATAGTTTCTTGCTTTTAATTTCATTTAAGAAAATAAGACTGGGAATAAGGCTCAAATCCAAAAGTTGGTTAAATAAAGCACTACAGTAACAGCTTAACATTTTCCTTATATTCTGCTTAATTCTGTTGTATAAAAGTTAAGAAGTCCTTTTATAAGTTTGCATGAGATAAAGCTCCTATAATAAGTTAGTAGTATTTGAGTTTTGGCTAAATAGCACTATCCAATTAAGCCCAAAATAAGCCACAAGCGTAGGTCTGTTTTGTACCTTTTCAAAGTCTAGGCCACCCGTTTCTTCTAAAGTGTAAATTTTTCATATTTTGCCCGTCTACCTTCTTCTTTCTCTCTTTTCACTATCTACCCTGTCTTTCTTAGAATATAATTAAAATAGATGTAATTTTAGAAAATGTAGTTTTTTATTAAAATTAGGTTTAGACTTTATTGATCAAATTAGGTTGCCAATTAGTTAATAAAATTGGGTCTATTTTGTGCCATTTTGTATTTCTGCACCAATTTAGCATCTTAAAACCAGTTTTCTAGTAATTTTCCACTTATATATTGTATTTTCCTGAATTTAAAAATAGATTTAAGTGATTTAACTTTTTCTAGAAAATTCATAAAAAATAGAAAAAAAGTTTGAAAATTAATAATTCTTTTGAGCAATAATATTCTTTTTTATAATCTAGTATTTTTGAGAATAAAGTAAAATTTTAGTGAATAATTTATAACAAATCTCTTTACATTATTTAGTTCTAATTTCATTAAACTTTAGACATTCAAAAAAAATTCCAAAATATACATAACAACACTTCTCAATTCTTTTTTTCGCTAAAATTCTATCATTTTAAATTTGTGATTTTTCTACGCGGTACTAAATTCTGTTTAAATTCGTAGACCTCTTAGATTTTAAAATTTCCGTTTTATAGCTTCGCATTAGTTCGTTTTGTGCATTTAAATTTCAATCTAGTTAATTGTTTTTAATTCGTGTTTTTACATTGTAGTATAACTAAAAGTTCAAAAATCCTTTACTATTCTAAAACTCGAATCCGAATCATTCTTAAATTCTCAATTCACGATTTCGTTGGGACAAACGACCAGAACAGTACTTCCCGATAAAAAATATACAAAGATGTGGTTTTTCTTTATTAAGATTTTTACCTATATTTCTCTTGGTTTTAGTAAGTATTTGGAAAGGAAATTTCTTACTGGGAATTAATACATAACGTATATAAAATTGCTACAGACAAAATTTTGGCGCCGTTGCCGTGAAGTCGTGACATTGTTTGAAGAATAACGTTGGAAGTATGAGTTTCGAAGAATCCTGTCCTAAGGAGAGTTATTTGTTATATTTTTGTATAAAAATATAAAAAGTTCGGTGGGGGGGGGGGGGATTATTCGATCTATCGAATTAGTAAAAAAAATACAATAATAAAAAACATTTGGGATACTAATCTATCCAACCTTAAAAACCATTTCCAATTATACAACAAAAACAAATCGTGAAGTAACTCTGCGAGTACGACGGACCTTTAAGTTACAAACAATAAGTGAGCTTTATAGGAAAGTGATAGCTTAGCTCTCTAAGTTAGTCATTGCGGCTCGCTAAAGCTTCGCACACTTTTGCGTAACTCTATGTGAGACTTTATACGTGAACTTGTAAAAAAGCGATTACAAAAAAAATATTTTTTGTTTTTATTCTTATAAATACTAAAAATTGAAATATCCCCAAAACTAATCTCTTAATCTCAAATTCTTTCTAGGTTTTTTTCACTAGTGCATGCGCACTATCTCGATCTTCTTTGGAATACAAGAATTCCACGAAGACGTAATTGTCGACGATCTCGCCACGACAAGAGCAATCCCTCTCAATTTGGATCCGTTCCAATGGCCGACAATGCGACATGGCCCAAATTTACAACACCCATCAGGGTAATGAAGATGCTATAGTTTGTTCCACACCGATCAATGCTAAAAATTTCGAGCTTAAGCAACTTTAAGTCAATCTTGTGCAAAGCAATAATGTTTACTTGGTATGACAAGATCCGCCTACAATTCACCACTCGATCTTTTAAAACAAGGTCACTGTCAACGTTATTTTAGTCACATCCAGAAGTTTCCAACACTTTCCCGTTAAGCTTTTGCTTCTTTCCCTTTTTCTCTAGACCGTGAAGGAGCCCGGAGATTGGTTTAGGACCAAGTTACCCTTCCTAGATCACTTCCTCACAAGAGGACGACTATCTTTGTTCATAAATTCATAAACCAATACTTTACCACCTTAAAAACCACTTACTATTGGAATGGAGATCATTACTTTTTACCAAAAAACCAAACGAAGCTTAATGAAGCATGGGAACGCGTTTTAAAGGGACTCCTTCGTCAATGTCCACAGGGCTTTTTCGGAACTTCCACCAACTCATACTATTTTCTTCAACAACTCTTTAGAACTTTACTAATACGATCAAGATCCTTTAATTCCTGCAGCAGTGGCAATTTTCTTAGACAAATGAGCCTCAAGAAGGTTAGCGATTATTGATAAGCAAATCAAAATTTCGTTATCCTAGAATTCTTGTTAATGATTCAATAGTGAGTACGAAGCTCCTCTTTCTAATTCGTCATCTTCAATAATTCTTTTCAAAATGCAACAAATAGAGACGCTTTCCTCGAAGATAAAGATGAACTATCAAGATGAACAAATGAGGAATGAAATTGAAAGCTTAGGTGTTACAACTCTGCACCCTCAAAGCAGTTAGGAAAGTGTACCACTTGTGGTAACAATACATAGTTTTAATGTGTGCCCAAATGACTAAGGAGGTTAAGAGAGTACCTCCCCTTATTTGTCCTCCTTGCTTCTTCACAGATAATTATTCCAACAATTTTTCAACAAACTAGCTTCGAGTTGGTAATTTTGTTCAAAATGGAACAATTCCGGTTACCCAGAGTGAACCTAACTTTGTGCAAAATTTACCAAATGAGACCACCAGTGGATTTAATCAACCCAATCACAAGCTTCTGACCTAACCAAGATATAAATGCAAATCAAGTATAAATGGGATAGAAATGTGGAACCAACCAGTCAAGTTGAACCATAGGAGCTTAACTCGTGCCCCTTAAATCTCAACAAGCATTCAAGCGTTATCAAGTCCCAGAGTAATACAAGCTCCGAGATACTTACTCAAGGTTTGAGCATATACAACAGCGATTGAAGCTACTTTGACTAAATTTGGCAAAAGAATTTAATGAGTTCAAAAAGAACACCAAAGATTTTCACATGACAAAGTAAAATTTTCAGAATTATGATGCGTAACAAGTTTCAAAAGCAAATGGGAAATACAATACATCAAGTTCAGGACCTTTAACCGCAGTAATACCATCACAACCCAGAGGTGGTGAAGCTGACCATTACGACTCGAAGTGAGGGGGGCTGACTTTTTCTTACTCACCGGTTGGCAACCAATTCCCCCACCCACCTCTCTATGATGAGAATGAACCTTTGATTGAAAAGGAAACCGAGGTGACCAAGGATAAGGTGCTACCGAGCACCCAAGACATCCAACCTCCGGTTATCCAAAAATCTCAAGATCCGGTTAAGCCGGTGAGCAGTCCAATTTCTCCTGAGCCTTCTTCTGCTCAAGTTGATAATTCTCCACCATCAAAAGAATCTTCTAAAGAGACCAAACTTCCATATCCTTCTAGGGTAGAGCGTGAAAAGAAAGGTGAAAATGATAAAGTAGCAAAATACAAAAGTTTGGGAAATGTTCAAAAAAGATTCATGTAGACATACTTTGGCAGATGCTTTATATTTAGATGCCTAAGTATCCAAAAGACATTGTTAAAATTAAGCTTTTGTCTAAACCAAAAGAGAAAAGGTGATTGAGGATAAGAGTCAAAGCCACAATGAATTGCTAATTGCTACTGTGTGTTTATTTCTCAAAAAGCTTCCGAAAAGCTTGAGGTAGTACTTTTCCAGGAACCGATTTACTCATTCCTTGTAATTTTTAGGAGTTGATATTACTTAGCTCTAGCGGATCTGGTGCAAGTATCAACTCTCATGACCTTGGTCCTATTTGGAAGAAACTTGGGACTTCGGACCTTAAAATTACTAGAGATGGTCAGAATTACTGATCGAACCGATTTTCGTAAACCCATTTGGATAGCCGAAAATGTGTTCGTAAAAGGTCGGAAAAATCTACTTCCCGGTCGATTTTTGTGACTTAGACTTTTGTTGCAGACCCTCGTGTTCCTTGGATGATAGCTTGGCAGACCCTTTCTTAAGAGCAACCGCACGACGTCTTAATTGATGCGTCACGGGGTAAGAGCTAGTAATTTTTTAAACCCGGATGGTAGTCAAGACAATGAGTCAATCCACATGATGGATGTTTATGATGACCTGAGAAGTCAATATTTTTTGTGAACCTGAGAGTAATGACGATTCTGGAAACATCTACTAATTGTTGACGAGTTGAATACTCTTCTGGGTGACATTATTAATATCAAAAGAAGAACTTAAGGGAATTTCTTCTGACACCAGTCCTAGAAAGAAAAACATTGTTTTTTTAGATTAATTTTAAATCACTAACCACGCAAAAGTTATTCATCCACCTAAAAAAGCTTCCATAAGTGCAATTTTCAACACATCTTTTCCAAACAATAATTTTGAGGACTCTTCCAAATGGGATGAGGATCATAATTTTATTCAAAACACAGAATTAAACAAAGAGATTCTCTTTCCAATCCCAGAGAGTCTAAAATTGAAAGGAATGTTGATTTTCCTTCTTGTGAAAATTTTTCAAAAGTTTTAAGAACTTTTTCAAACCCTCTCTTTGAGAAACAAGATGATTTTCCCTCTGGAAATGACGAGTCAATTCTTAAAGAGGAGGTTCATAAAGAAACTTTTAAGAGTTATTTGAACCTTCTTTTTGAAAATGACGAGGAAATCATTTCTAATGAGGCATCTAAACAAATTTCTCCTAAGGTTGATGTTAAAACCATTATGTCTTTCTTTGCCCCAATTGGGAATTTTGCTAGAAAATGGGCAACAAGTGAGTTTGTAAAAGATAATGAAGAAATTAATCAGGAAGTTTTCAAAAGTGATAACAAAAATGATTTGGGGATTCATGATGATAAGGAAGAGGAAATTGCCTTCCTAGATGGTTTACTTGAAGATGAGAATTTCTTTGAAACGAATGATAAAAAGGTTGAATTTTTGGAAAGAAAAACAAAAGAAGATTTTGAAACAAAAGTTGAAATTAAGTCCAAAAAAGAGTTACAAGTTTTTCATCCCGACATTGAAATACTTAACCATATGAACAAACCCTCTTATTTTGGAGTGATTTATGTGTTAATGAGGATTTATCTCGTGGATAATGATATTTCCCATGGACATTCATGGGAAAGATATTTGAACCCGGGATAACCTTTCATGGGAAAACTATTTGACAAGATGCTTTTCATAGATAAGAGTTCAAAAGAGTTAGCACCATCTAAAGCTCTTTTGACTCTTGATGTTTTTGACCCTCTCCACCCACCCTTAATGGACTTTCATGTTACCAAAGCATTTTCCGGGTTCATATTTTCAATCTTGAAATTCTTTTCTACAAAGTTTAGATGAACCCGGTAATCCAAAAATGCTACGTATAAAACTTTCATCCTTAGTGTTGGGGAGTTTCCACCCTCTTAGAATTTCTGTCCCCATTGCTATTATCCACCTTAATGACCAAGTTTGGGAAAGAGTCTAGCGAAAGGGGACTCTAAATAAACAAACGCATCGTGGAGGCAACCCCCCCAAAAAAGAAAAAAATTGGGGGCTTATCCTTTATTTTCTTCTTATATTCTTTGCTCCCCAAGGACAAATCAATTCGGGGCGAGTATAGCTTGTACTCGTTTTAACAAAAACTAAGAAAGCCGTTTTAGAGATAATTTTTGATCTAACAATGTAAAAAGAGAGTGAAGCTTGTTCTTATTTCGTCTCTTGTTGGTTGTTTGAGATTTTATGTCTATGGTTTAGGTTTTCCTTTCCGTGATTTTGGAAGACTCCTGGATCAATATGTGGAAGGACAAAGGAAATTTCCTACAATTTCCATCGATAGATACTTCAATCTTCTTCTCTTCGATCTAAATAAGGAAATCTCTATCTTTGTTCTTTTATCGAACTAACAACAATTTTTTGGCATGTCCATAGAATTTTTTTTTAAAGATTCCATTTGACCCTTATTTTTTATAAACTTTAGAGACAAAGTTTCATTTAGTTTTGGGAATGTGCTATCTTTGATATTGACTTGCACTCATGCACCCTTTTTGAATCCTTTTATTTGAATAACCTTTTGTGAAAAGGGTGAGAACATTTTTAAATTTTTGCTTACAAGAAAAGCTCAAAAGAAGCTTTAGTATGAGATAAACAACCACATTTTGTGTAGTCCGTGGGGAGAAATAGGAGTTAATTTTTGACTTGACCGGGTAAAAAAATGCCCTAGCAGTTCTTAACCTACCTTTTGTAGGGCCAAACTTCACAAATCCTAGTTGCTTTGGGTATTTTAAAAGTGAAGAACAAGAATGATGTAGTTAAGATATAAGTGTATTTGTTTAAGCTATGTTTATTTAGGAAAAACCTAAAGCTTATATGAATGATTATGTTTCTTTTTACTCCCACAAGCTTCTAACACACTAATCATACTTATGCTACTTTTAATTTAGCTAAGTCAACCAATGTCTTTAGAAAAAGTCCTTAACATTTTGAAAAAAAAAAATTCAAATATTATGTAAGTAAGAATTTTTTGGTTCAATTTATACGATTTTGATTTTCTAAAGTGAAATTTTTCCCTTCATCAATAAGATAATAATAAAAAGAATGCAAATGGAAGCATTTCTAATCAAAAGCATTATTTTTCCGTGCCAATGAACATTCGCCACAATAAAAAATAAAACAATATGTAGTTTTTTATCGTTGCGTATCCATGTTGAGAGCAAGACTCGATGGTTGTGCAACTCGGAAATAAAAACTATGTACGAGTGGAATCAAGTTCGTAAGCATTCATCACTAGAGAGCTGGCCTAGTGATGAATGCAAACTAAAGACTTTGGATTCAAGCTTTTGATTAGGAAAATGGTGATGTCGTTCCAGCGATAACCCACAAACGTAGCTAAGCGGAGTGGGGGTTCTAACATAAGAACACCGGATGTTGTTAGCGATATCCTAATTTGGGAGAAAGGCCTACACGAAGGGGACGAACTAAGAACAACATTACCTATTTGCAAAAAGAAAATAATAATCGTATATGAAAAAAATAAAAGGAATGGTTAAAAAAAAAATTTCCATTTTCTTTCCTCAAATCAATTTTAATAAGTTTTGTTCTAAAGTCTCTTTAAGCTTTTGAGTCCGATATTATCTAATTGTAATATAACATTTGAGCTCACAAGGCTTATTTGTAAAGTTTAGATGAATTTCAACTATGAAGATAAATTGATCTATGGTGTGAGTAAAAAAAGAGTGCACGACATCTTAATCATTAATTTATTTCCTGGAGTGAAAAGATCACAATTTATAAGTATAATAGCTTAATCAATTGGATTTATTAGACAATGATCTTTGTTTATTAGCTTTGTTTTAGTCTACTGATAAGTCAAGGAAGTGACGAATTATTCCTCTTATTGTGCTCTATTAATCGGGAGTAGCTATTTCAATGAGCCCTAAAAAGTTGTGCAAAGTTGCAATGATTGCCAATTAATGTGTTTTCAATGGATTAAATATTGAGAAAAAGTGAAAGTTGTTAAAAGGAGATGTCATAAAAGAAGAAAACAAGGGCAACTCCTTATGGAAACTTTTAGTTTTACAAATGTTAGCACGATGACAACATTGCGTAGAGGACAACCTGCAATCCTTAAGTTGGAGAATTTGATATTTTGCTAAAATGTAATTATTAAATTTGCCCGGGTATTTTGCCAAATAAACCCATAAAAATGCACAAAAGAATAGAAAAAGTGTATGCTTTTGTGTCAAATTGTGCTAGGAAAGGATACAAGGACAAAAAGAAGCAAAACGATCAAAAAAACCGACAAAGAACGAAAGAGGACAAGAACAAAGAGTGATGAACAGCCAAAGATCAAAGCCGGATCAGCCCGACACAGTAAGAAAGGCAGTCAAAGCTCAAGATAAAGTCAAAAGGACCAAAGTTGACAAGTGTTCAAAGATTAGAAGCTTATTTGAAGTTTTAAAGATTCAAGGACCAAAATTGCCAAAAGTGGAAAAGTGATTTATTAAAGAAGGAAAAGAAGATATAAAGAACAAGGACTGAATGTGTTATTTTGAAACTTGTTTCTACACTACAATTGGGCGGGTGAAACGCAGGGGCTAATAGTGCCAACTTCTCATAGTTTCAAACAAACAGCCGCGTTTCCCGTAACAACCCTAACTGACAAAACGGTTTTTCCCGCCAAATTACACACAACCCCATATCCCCAAATTTCCCATCCCCCGCTCCTTATAATCATTCAAACCTGTTTCATAAAGCCTTCTCAATAAACAACCAGCCCCACGTGCATCCAATTTAATGGCCAAGACACCTCACCTTCTCCCATCCAGAACGGCTACAAATAATTCAAATGATCAAGGGTCGAGATTGAATGGACTATTCTAGAATTCTTCATACCTCTTCACCAATCCTCTATAAATAGAGCACATAGGACTCATTTTTCCTGTTGTTGAATTTTGTTTTAAACTTTCATTTTGTAATTTCGTCAATAATAAGCAATTTCTTCAATTTTCAGCAAATCGATTTAAGTCTCTTCTACTTTCTACTTTTAAACATGTACACATTTGATTGAGTAATACAATTGCAGTTTGTCAAGCATAGTTTGTACTTTGAATTTCAATTACAAGTCGAATTACCTCAATAGCAAAAGCTTCTCAATAAGCTCATGTAATGCTAATTTACTTTTCATAATCACAAATTTAGCTACAATCCTGTTTTAAGTCAATCATTTGCCTCATATGTCTAATCATGTAACATCACAAAGTCAGATTACCTAATTGTTTGAGTTCATTATCAAGCAAAAGGTGAGAAATACGCTCATACGAGCTTATTGAGCTTAAAAAGCTTAAGGTTTATGAGCTAGGGAGCCATTTAGGATCAAATTTGTTAGCCACTCATTCTACAAGAGTGGCTAAGTGCTAAGACTACATCAATTTCAGGTTTAAATCTTTCAATTCCTTTACAGCTTATTCATTTAGCTTATTTCAACATTTTTTATTTTACCTTATGCCTTAATCATATGGCTTGAAACTAACTGAGTTATGTCTATAAGTGGTGTTATTTTTGAAAGCTTGTTTATTTAAGTCAAGCTAGATTTACTTTTTCTAATCTGTCATAAATAGTAATAATACTAGCTTCATAGAGAAACTAGCTTATTTCTTTACATAAGCTTAGCCTTTAAGTGTTTAAATACTTAAATAGTTTTTGTGATAAGAGAAAGTAAGATAACAAAATTATAAAGTTTTAATTGATAAATAGGATTTAAAGTTCAATTAGTGTGACAGCTTATAGATAAAGGAGTGTTTGGATTATGCTTACTTTGACTCCTAAAGTCAACCATACTTTGTCAAAACTTGTCAACTAGTTGAGTTAGGTTTAAATATCTAAGGAATCAAGATAGTTTTTGGAAGTTAGATTTTTATTTTACAAAGATAAGAGTTTTAAAAACTTAGTTCATATCGCAGCCAGAGTAGCAACTATTCAGTTAAGTAGAGTTCTTTAAGAGATTTTTCTAATGAATATAATTGAGACATTTAGATTTCTTACTTAGTAAATTCAGATAATAATGCATGTATTCACTTGATTATGATTTTTAAAACTTGAGTTTAGCCTGCATAAGTAAACTAGCCAATTGCATCAGCAATAAACTTCATATCAGCTTAGGTTTTGCTATTTTACACTTTGAGTTTTTCATTTTATTGTTAAAACTTTGCAAAATCCCTTGTGTGATCTAGGTTGATTCTAGGAAAGTAGGTGTAGCTAATTTCTAAAATCTCACTAACTTAAAGTTCAAAAATAACTTTTAGTTTTTACTTGAAAAAAGCTTGAAAAACTGTTCATAAAAAACTGCTTTCTCATTTCATTTTCTTGTATAATATATGGTTAAGGGATTGGGTAATTTTAGTTTAAAAAGTCCTTTTTATACACATCTAACTAGAATAAGTTTCTTTGGCTTTTAATTTCATCAAAAAAATAGCTGGAATAAGCTCAAATCCAAAATGTGGTTAAATAAGGCACTTCCATGTCTAATACAGCTTAACATTTGTCTTATATTTCTGGCATTATATTCTCTTTTGTTTAAAAGTAAGAACAGTCCTTTTTATTAAAGTGTAAAGATTAAGCTCCTTAAGAGTTTGTCAGTTTTTACGTCTTTTGTGGAGCTGGAAAAGTCAACTTATTCAATAAGTCCCCAAATAAAGCCACAAGCGTAGGTCGTGTTTGTCTACACTTCTTCAAAGTTCTAGGGAGAGCCCCGTTTCTATTTAATGTCTGTAAATTTTTCATAATTTGTTACCCGTCTAACCTTCTATCTTGTCTCTCTTTCTATAAGTTTTACTATCTGATCCCTGGTCTTATACTTACAAATATAAAAAAAAAAAGTACTTTAATTTTTTCAGAAAAATTAGTTTATATATTAAAATACATATAGTTTCAGACACTTAATTAGATCAAAGTATGGGTATGCAAAATAGAGTAAATAAACAAATTTTCTTGGGAGGCTTTGTGTTGCATCTTGTATTTTCTGCACCCAATATTCAGCTAAATCAACCATTTTCTCTATAATTTATTTTTCCACCATTAAATTTGTATTATTCTCCAGGAGTACATTAAAATAGATTTTATTGTCTATTACTATTATTTTCTTCTAGAAAATTCATAAAAAATAGAACAAAAATAGTTGAATAATTAAAACTTCTTTTTTTGGCAATAATTTTCTTTTTAAATCAAGTATTTTTGTGAAGAATATCAAAAGTTAAATTTAAGTGATAATTTTTAGAAAAGTTTTATTTTTTAGTTAATTTCATTTAAACTTTCAGAGAATTTCATAAAAAATTTCTAAAATACATACAAAATATTTTCTCAATATCTTATTCCTAAAATTACTCATTTTAAATTGGTGAGTTTTTAGGTATAAAATAGTTAAAATTCGTCCTAAGATTTAAAATTTCCGTTTTAGCTCAGCATTATTTTCGTTTTGTGCATTTAAATTTCAAGCTAGTTAATTTGTTTTTTTAATGTCGGTTTTTTACATTTGAGTATAACTAAAAGTTCTAACATCCTTTACTATTCTAAACATCAAATCCGAATCATTCCTAAATTCCTCAAATTCACGATTTCGTTGGGACAAACTACCCAGAACATTATTCCCGATAAAAAAAACAAATTGTGTTTTTCTTTAGTAGAGATTTTTACGTTATTATTTCTCTTGATGAGAGTATTTTGAAAGAATTCTTACGGGATAATACTATAACTATAATAAATTTTGCTACCCAAAAATAAGCAATTTGGATGATAAGCATACAATGGAAAACTTATGTGTACTAACTAGCTTATCCTTGTGATAGCTAGAGCTTGTTAGATAGCACTTGAGTGGCTATAGCCCTTTTGTTTATCTAAACCAGTTGTTAAGTCACTTTTCTTATCTTTCACACTTGATCTTTAATTTTCTAGTTTTGATTAATCTGCTTATATGCTTATTTACTTGCTTAATTGTTGCATATATATTTGTATTTATTTTAAATTCTCTTTAATTTATTTATGGTTCTGATCATTCGTTTAGATTTTATATAAGCTTCAGTAGATCTTAGTTTTTCATAAGTTGTCTTTAAAATCTATAAAAATCCAAAAATAAGTAGCATAGTTGGTAGCTTATTGTTTCTGGCTTGTTTGCTTATTCATAAATGTTCATATTGGTTATTATAAGCTGTTTAACATCTGGTATTTGATACTTGTGCTTTAAATCTCATTATCATAAGCTTATAAGGGGATTTTGGAATTTAAAGGGGTGTTTGGTTAATAACAGTACTAACTCTAGTTAGTACTGTCAAAGCCATTTGGCCTTTTGTATCTCTTAAAATCTCATTATTAGATTTATATAAGCAGGATTTAGAGTAGCTTGTAGGTTTAATCAAGTTTTCATATGTTTTCTAGTTAATACTTTGATCCTACGATCATCAAATCTCTCATAGTAGCATATCTAGCTTAAGTCTCTTTTAGTATTGTAGACACATAAATGGTTGTTGTTTAATGTTATAGAACAAGTTATTAGGCCTGCAATTGTTGATTTTGAGTTTTGGTTTAAAAAAGTGCAAACTGCATCAGCAGTTTAAACTGCTAAAATTTCCTTTTTCAAGTTAAATTTTCATTAGGTAAAAGTAGGATTTAGCTTTTCAAATTTCAAGCATAAGTAGATTATAGGCCAAAGTAATTAGATTAGGTCTTATTTTGTTCTTTATAGCTTTTTAGATTATCTGAATTTGATTTGGAAGTTTAGCTTTTGTCTTTTCATAAAAACTCTTAAAAAACCAAAAATAGTATTATGTCTGCATGTTGTTTTCAAATAGATTTTTCATTAAGTTCTTGTAGTTCAAAATAGTTTCTGAAAGAGGTTTTAGAGAGCTTTTTAGTTGTAGTTTAATCAAGTATAGCTTAATAATAGTGTATCTCGAGCCTGCTGAGCGCCGCGGAACTTATTGAAAAATAAGCCTAACCAACATACTCCTCTCAAGGACTGTTGGTTAGTCATTTTTTAGTAAGTGTCTTCATTAGCTATTTTATAGCTTATTGCCTCTAAATATATGGTCTAAATTATATATTAGTACAAGCTAATTAGTTCTAGAAATCCTAAGTTATGTCGCGAGGGAGAGCTTGTTTAGTTCGGTTATAGCTTATTTTAGCTTTTCATTAAAAATCCAAAAATATTAAGTCAGTAGCTATTAGCTTTTTCATTATGCTTTTTAGTTGCTTATCTATTTTTCAAAATGAATTTGGTTTGCAATTTTAAGTAGCTCCATTCATACCGATGGAACTTTAAGTATGGTGAATTATATGCTATTGAGCTCCAATAGGACATTTGCCGATCTTTATAATCCAAAATTTTTTAAGCTTTGAAGTTTGTGCCGTTTTCAGAGCTGTATTAGACTTTTTAAGTTAGTGTTTTAAAAGCTTATTTGAATTTTTCAACTTCTATGACTTGTTTATCGGTCCCTTTAGCTTAATTTCTCTATTTGAAACTTAGCTTATTAGTAGGATTAGTATTGAAAGAGTTGCTTTTTGGTTCTTAGGTGGTCAGCGTATGTTTAGCTTTTGAGTTCTAAAATTTGGAAAAGCAAAAAAAAAAAATAGTATTTATTGTATTTCTCTGTTCTTTTAAGAGGCCATTTTCCCCAGCTTATTTCTTGAGTTTCAACAAAAGTTTCTTTTTATTAAAAGTGCTTATTTTTCTGCTTTTCTCTAAACTTTGATGTATTTTACATAAGATGTGTTATTTTCTTTTAAAAAAAAGATGGAAATCAGGAGGTAGAGCCAATTTGCGCGAACCCCCCGAACCTTGTCAAACATCTCAACCCCATCATATACACACCTACACAGAATGGCTTTTTAACTGTACCACTCACTTCCTCTTAACCAACGTGCCACAGGGATCTTTTTTGTTATAGATTCTACACAATCTATTTAATTTTGAGTATACGTTTTGGCCTATTAGCTTTATAAGCTGCTTAAGCATTACAATTTCGTCTAGCTTTCTCGAGATTAAGCCTGTGTATACCAAGCTATATTTCATCTAGAGTCCATTAAGTCCAAGCTCATTCTTATCTAATTTATATTTAGAGAATATTTAAACATTCTAGTTTTAGTATTTTTAAACACATTTATTTTTAATAAAAACTTAAAAATCATAAAAATAAGAACCAATAATCCAAGATAAAATATAATTCTTTTTTTAGTACAAAAATTTTATCCTTTTAAATCATATAGTTTTCTAGGTAAAACAATAAGTTTTTTTGTTATCATTCACCGTAGTTTCTCTAAAATTGCAAAATTTTCTTATTTTAATACACGTAGAAACGTATACGTTTCCCAGATCAAGTTATTTTCGAGTGTTTTTTAAGGCTCTATTTCAATTCCGTTTTGTTAAAGTTTTCTTTAAAACTTACTTTTTTAGTCAATTAGAGTCTATTTTCATAAAAGAAAACACATTTCATATTAGGTTTTAATTATGAAATTTAGGTTCTTTATCCGAGCCAATTTTAGGGTTTTCACCAGCTATTTTGTTTGTCGTTTTTAGTTCTAAAAGTTAATTTTCCGTTATTTGTTTTACATGCTTCTAATTGTTATTGCATTTGCTTATTTTAGTTTGTTTTTTTACATTCATAGAAATTAGATAATCAAATCATATCTTTGTTACCATTCCAAATCATTATCCGAACAACAAACGTGTATCAATTTCATAAATCGTTGGGGACTAGACGACCTGGAATCATACTTTGGCCCGTATCATTATACGTATTATTATATATATATTGTGAAGAGATTTTTCTTTCTACCCTATGTCCTCAAGGGTTAGTTTGGATACTTTTTCTTTCTTTCATATATACATATTCTAATTTACATACGTGAATAGATTTAATCTTCATCATCAATTTTTGGCGCCGCAGCCGGGGATTTGTGTAGTTAAGATTTCCTTAGTTTGAAAGTTTGTTCAGCATTCGTGTGAATTGGAGAACTTTCTCGCTTCGACAAGTTACAGTTTTAAAAAATACAATAAATAAATAAAAAGTATAAAAAAAACATATTTTTCTTCTATTTTTTAGTATAAGTAAAAGATTAAAAACAAAAAAGATTTGCTCTTCCGAATTTTTCAATCTTTATCGTTAATTTGTGAATATTAAAAATAAACAAAGTTGGTAAAAGAACACCAACAAATAATACTTTCAATTGAAGTATTATCCATCAAATAAGTTCCCGAACCAAAGATAAAAAACTACCTTTTTTTGTCTCTTGCGACGTATGTGCTCACCATTTAAAAGTTAATTCTTTTAAAAAAGTTACCGAGGGAAGCAAGTGATTATTAGGTTCCAAGTGTCCTTAACTCTTGTCCGATTTACAAATTCATTTTAAAAACTAAGAAAAAATAATAATAATAAAAATATAAATATTAGTAATAAGTTTCTTATAAATTTTAGTGCATGCGCACGTCGTGTCCAATCGTCGTAACTCTCTAACCGTCCACAACAACAAGTCAATCCGACTTTTGTTGAACCACTAAATCTTGTTGAACCTATTCCCGTAGTTACGATGGATGATACTCGTACTATGGCTCAATTACTCGAAGCACCCACCGTGGGTTAACGGAGGATGCCATTGTTGTTGCCCGGATCACCGCGGACAACTTTGACTTAAGCAAAACGTTTGCTTACCCTCGTCAAAACAAACATTCTTCGTACATGACAAGGAAGACCCTCATAAGCTCACATCGTTATTTCAACACATCACTTCATCTAACATGAAGTTTCGAACAGTCCCGAAGTACTCGGTAAAGCTTATGCTTTTTCCCATTTTTCTCAACTGAGGTGCAACCCGGATTTGGCTTGACAAAGAACCCCCTCGATCGATTCTCACATGGGATGATCTTGTTTCAAATTTCATCAACAAATTCTTTCCTCCTTCTAAAACAACAAATCTTTGGAATGAAATCACGAGATTTCAACAACGATTGAGATGACAAACTTTCTCACGAGGGCATAACAGGACCGGTATTCAATGATCTTCGTTCTGAGCATTACTTGCCCACATCACATGTAGTTTATCTGGTAGTACATCAACTCGAATACTTGCTATATAATGCATTTGAGAAACTCCCAAATAGATCAAGAGTTCTTGAGCAATAATCCCGCTAACGGAGTGGTAACTTTTGGAGATTAAAATGTTCTACGTGCTTCTGCCAATATGAATCATTGAAAAGACAAATCTCCCAAAGTTTGTTAATTCAACTTACAACAAACCGGTTGGTCTTTCATAAAGTGATGTTTTTCGAGAGCACCTTCTAATCCTTCCAAAATTTCCCTCCGAAGTTTGCCAAACTTTAAAGAATAAGGTGACAAGCTTTACTTCTCGAATAAGTAAAAAATCTAAAATCCAGCTCCCACTCCGAAAAAGCGGTCGAGAAAGTTGTGTCTTACTTTGTGGTCTGGTACTCATTCCTTACACCGAAATTTTCCACTGACCTACCAATGGCAATGTTATCGAGACAAACCTATTCACAGAATTACCTTTCACGAAGCTGCTGCAGCTAATTTCAATCAAGGAAATACCAATTCTAGACCTCCAATGGTTGCAAACCAAATCCGACCTCCTGGTTTTTCCTCCGAATCAAAACAATCACACCGTTTCAAACAGAATCAAGGAAATAATTTCAAACCAAAATCGGGCAACCAATTTCAATCAAAACCATGGAAAAGAACTTCTACAAGGACAAATTTATCTAACCTCCGACTAGTCAACCATCTGTTTACCAAGCTCACCCGTTATCAAGCTCAGCTTCCGTAAATAGCAAGGTGTTTCAAAAAACCAATTTTAAGACAATTACGTCAAGAGCAAATAGAAGCAGTAATCAAAAGGAATTATGCAAAATCAAGGCTAAGGTTTTACAATAAACCAGATGACCAAATTTTAACTGTACATGCTTACGCAATTTTGTGAATTCACAATACCTAGCTTCAACTTCGAGTTCCGTTCTCTTTCCTATAAATAACGATAACAACGCCGAAGGAAAGACTTTTGAAGGATTACTACCCATGAGCAGTGTTTCTTATCAGGGACCTACGATTCCATTACTACTGTTTCTTCATCCTAAAGTAGTAGACAAGTCGTTAGAACCGAGTGACAAAGGAACAAACCATAACGGTTTTCCCTACTAATAATGGAATTACCAAAGACGACCAACCTCTGCTTGTCCCCAGTTGAAAACCAAAATCTGGTTTCTCGAGCTAGTTGTAGCTCCGGTTATGTATCCGATGCCTAACCGAAACCAACGATTCCTTATCCTTCAAGGCGAATGTAGAAAAGCGAACGTGAAAATGCTAACGAACAAATCGATTCCTTATCCTTCATAGAAGCTTTGACTCTTATGCCCAAAATTGCTTCAACTCTTATAGCCTTAATCGGAAAATAAAGAAAAACTAAAGAGATGGCTATAACCTCTTGAAAGAACATTGCTCAGCGTCATTCTTCACAAGTTTACCAGAAAAATTGGTGATCACATCCAGGCAGATACCATATTCCATGTAAATTTCCCATAATGGTATGAGTGCTTCTAGCCTTTGGCCTGATCTTGGGTCGCATGCATAAATCTATGTCCATTTTTTCTGAGATGGAAAAATGCTTAACCTTCCCAAACGCTGACTCCGAAGTGCATGACACTCTAGAACTAGCGGACCGTTCGATCTCCCGACCGATCGGTATTGCTAAAGATGTCTCCATTAAAGTTGGTGTATTCCAGTTTCCAGCCGACTTCGTGGTCGTAGATTTTGAACCAGACCCTCGAGTACCTCTAATTCTCGGGAGGAGTTTTTCTTAAACCGGCTCCGTTAGCTTTGATAGATGTGTACGAAGTTAGAATTTAACCTTCGAGTGGGCAATGAGGCCATTACTTACAATCTTGATCAAAACTTGAATACACGTTAATTATAATGATAATACTGCAAACCGAATCGACGTTGTTGAATTACTTGATGAAGGAGTATTCTCAGGAAGTTCTAGGATTTTTTCAAAGTGATCGTGCGCGAGTGGCAATCCCACTCCCGGATATGACCCGATAGTTTCAAATTCTTCTCCGACTCTCACTCCTTTCGGGGATAGTGATTTTCTACTTCTCGAAGAAGCTGATGCTTTTCTTGCTCTAGCCCCGATGATCTAACTTTCACAAGAAGTATTATGAAGTCTAATTATGACCCAGGGGGACATTTATTCTTGAAGCACTCCTTAATAGTGATCCTTCACCTCCTCCGAACCAAGGAAATTATTTGCCGAAAATTAGAAAGGAACTTAAAATTTGTGAAGCTAAAACTGCCAAATCTTCAATTGATGAACCTCCCGAGTCTGGAACTTAAAGGACTTACCCGCCTCATCGTCGAATAAGAAATTTTCATCCACCTTGGCAATCCTCTTTCATTTGATTGGACAAAGTTACAAGAAAATGGATCTAGGGCTGTGATTGAAGACCTTGGGGCGAAAGAAAGATGAAAGGCTCAGATTAAAGCTTTTGATGCTCCTCACATAAAAAACACAACAAGCACAACTGAGAGCATTGTATTCGGCTATTTATATGATGCTTATTTCTTCATTTGAGGATATCTAGTGTAATTTTAGTTTAGAAGTAGTGTAGGAGTAGAATAGTTTAATTTCCAGCTTATTTTTATTGTAATTTACTTTTAAAAGTCTTGTAAACTTTTTATGTTTTAATGAAATTTAAGTTTTTAAGCAAATCTTTCTTTTAAGTTCTGTTGGGAATTAAAGAGCTTCTACAAGATATGATGCTGAAGAACTTAGTACCGTTAGTTGAAGAACTTAGTACTGTTAATTATAGTTAGTACTGCTAGTACAATGTTACTACTGTCAGCATATAGTTAGTACTGTTAGCTATATAGTTAGTACTGCTTATGAGATATGCATGAGTTATATTAGGAAAAGATATGCATGATCTGTTAACGCATTTTGTAAGCCTATTAGGGTTTTTCCTTGGTGTATAAAAGGAACCCTTACGGCATAGTTAGAAGGGTGAATTTTTAGATAATAGAAGCAGATCAATATTCATAGATTAGTTGTTAGGCAAAACATATAGTTGTTTTATGATTTGTTCAATATAAGTGAAAGTTATGTGTTCTTTGTTTGATTGTTTCTTCTGAGTATATAGAGGTTAATTCTGCATAGTCTTTATATATACACCATAAGGTTTCTAATCTAGTTGTTTAAATTTATCTAAACAGAACAAAAGATCCATTTACGTGGATTCATCAAGTGGTTCAGAGCGGGTGTTCTGAAACCTTGATTTAGAAGAAGCAAAACTAGATCCATTTCTGTGTTAATTCCCTAGATAAAAAACCATGGATCTTGAACAAAACAATTCTCTTGCAAAATTGCCACTTCTCAAGCAAGGTGAATATGACACATGGAGACTCAGGATAGAATCATGCATTCAACTTCAAGACTATTCTCTCTGGGAGATTATAGAGGAGGGAAACTCTTTCAAGCCTGTAGCTCAAACCACTAGAGAAGCAGATGGTACATCTACTACAACAATACATGGTGTTGTTACTTTAGAAGAGAAGATCCTAAAGAAGCAAGATCTTAAATCCCGAAGCATTCTGATGATGACACTTCCAAGTGAGCATCTACTTACTTTCAATAAACACTAGGATGCCAAGTCTTTATTTGAGGCCATAGAAGCAAGATTTGGTGGTAATGAAGCCACAAAAAAGACTCAAAAGACACTGTTGATACAAATGTATGAAATTTTTACTGCTTCTAGCACAGAGTCACTTGACTCAATTCTTAATTGGTTTTAGAAGATCATAAGTCAGTTAGCCATATTGGGTGAGATAAGATCTCAAGAAGATCTACACTTAAAATTCTTGAGAAGCCTGTCTGCTGAATGGAACACACATGTAATAGTCTGGAGGAATAAGACAGATCTTGATAAAATGAGCCTTGATGATCTTTGTGACAACTTTAAGATCATTGAACAAGAGGTCAAAAGGTCAGTAACCTCTAGCTCTAACTCAAGCTCACAAAATTTGGCTTTTGTCTTAGCTTCTTGCAATACAAAAAATGGTAATCCTGCTAATGTTTATGTTAGTACTGCTAGTTCTTAAGTTAATACTATTAGTACTTCAGATAGTGCTGCTAGTCTTAGTGATCCAACTGTCTATGCCTTTATTGGCAATAAAACTAAAGGGTCTCAGATTGCACATAAAGA
>BQNB010020311.1:37500-58905 GCA_026074375.1 Tanacetum coccineum | reverse complement strand
GTAGTTTGCCAAAAACTACACCTTGTGTGATTTTGTGAGCTAAAACAAAAGAGAGAATTGGTGAGATCAAAAACAGAAAGAGAGCTGTATGAAAAATAAACAGAGCGAAAAGTGAGCCAAAAGAATTGAGAGATGAATTGTGAGTCTAAAAACAGAAAGAGAGATTGTGTGCTGTTTTCTTTTAAGTCTTACAGTTTGTACTACTTTTGGATGGAGGAGTTAATACTGCTAGGCAATTTTTAGTACTGCTAGGCCAAACTTAATACTACTGGATGACCGTTAGTACTGTTTGGGCCTAACAGATATTTTTTTTTTCATTAATTAATAGAGCCGTTGAGATATTTCCGCCAAATACCTATGGAATAGGGGTTTGACCAATTGGACTTTCGTGGATCAACTATATATTCATATGCTTTATTCACAATATCTTCAATTTACTTAATATTGGTCAACTAATATCTCTCTGTTTTCTCTATTAAATTGCAATTAACTTTCTCCAGCCCTCATTCATACATACACGATCAAATCCCACTTAATACCTCACATCGTTACTCATGGCAAGTTTGGAGTTTTGTGATAAACATAACATGGTAGCATATCTGGAAAAATCTACGGGTAGTGCAGGGTTTCATCAGATCATTGATTTCATCACTCGAAGTCATATTTACTATGCACTTACTAAGAAGCCAGAGGTGTGTGTATCATTTATAAAACAATTTTGGAGGACTGCTGAGATTTTGACTGATGATAATGGCACCGTCAAGATTCATGCTACTATAGATGGACACTCACTTTCAATCACTGAAGGTTCTCTACGGCGACATCTCAAGTTGGATGATCAAGATGGAATTACCTCTCTTCCAACTACAGAGATCTTTGCTCAACTGGCGCTTATGGGCTATGCTACTGACTCAGATAAGTTAACCTTTCAAAAAGGTGCATTTTCACCTCAATGGAGGTTTCTTATACATAATATTCTTCACTGTTTAAGCCCTAAGAAGACTGCTTGGGAGCAGTTTAGTAGTAATATTGCAGCTGCTGTCATTTGTTTAGCCACAAATAGAAAGTTCAATTTTTCTAGGATGATCTTTGACCACATGGTGTCTAACATATCTAGTCCCCATAAGTTTTTGATGTACCCTAGGTTTGTACAACTTTGCCTAGACATGCAGAGACATAAGTTTCAACAACACACAAGAGTTTATTCTGTTCCCTCTCTAACCATGAAGGTTTTTAGCAATATGAAGAGGATCACAAAGGGTTTTTCAGGACAGGAGGTTGCTTTGTTTCCAAATATGTTAGATGTTCATACACCCTCAGCTTCACCTTCCAACATCATATCTTCCCCTGAACCTACCCCTACTCAACCATCCCCTCAACCATCTCCTAGTCAACCCTCAACCATCCTCCTACACCCCATGACTCACCTCTCCATGCTGTTCACTCACATGGAAGTGATGAGGGTAGTTTGAAACTACAAGAATTGATGAATTTGATTAACACTCTTTCTGACAGGATTGGGGTTCTAGAGGCTGATTTGTCAAAGACCAAGAAAATATACAGTTCTGCTTACACTAAGCTTACTCTACGGGTCAAGAAGCTAGAATCTCAGATAAAGGTTGGGAAGGCAAGAAGACATTCCAGGTTTGTTCTTTCAGATACTGAAGTTGGTGGCGATGATTCTTCCAAACAGGGGAGGAAGTTTTCTAATGAAGGTTTTCAAGATGATGAAGGAGTTCATGAAAAAGCAAGCACTGAAACTGAACTCTTCATACAAGAGGTAACCCCAACTGAAATCATCCATGAGCAAGAGGGCAGTGGTAAAGTTAGTGATGAGATTAGTACTGCTGGCAAGAAGAAAGATACTGCTAGTGAAGAAGTTCCACCAGTTAGTACTGCTGAAGTACACATTAGTACTGCTGGAGGAACTGCTACTTACTCAAGGAGAAGTGCAGAGAAAAGAAAAGATAAGGGTAAAGGTATAATGACAGAAGAAGAGCCCAAGAAGAAATCCAAGAAGGAGCTTGAGCAAGAAAGATTAAGTTATGCTGAAGCACTTAGGCTTGAAGAGCAGATGAATGAGGAGCAAAGAGCTCAAATTGCTAGAGATGCAGAGATTGCAAGACAATGGGAAGAAGAGGAAAAGAAAAAGGCTATGGATGAAGCTAAGACTGCAAAGGTAATTGACTGGAATGATCCTTCTGTTATTAGATATCATTCTTTAAAAATGAAGCCAAGGTCCATTGCCCAAGCTAGAAGGAACATGATAAAATACTTGAAGAATCAGGGGAATTTCAAGATCAATGATTTCAAGGGTATGTCCTACAATGAAATAAGGCCAATTTTTGAAAAGCTTTGGGATTTTAATCAAAAGTTTGTGCCTATGGATGCTGAAAAAGAAAGGACAAAGTCTCCTGAAAAAGAAAGGACTACTGAAAAGATTGTGGAAGAAGAGGCTGGTGCACAAGAGGAAAGGAAAGAAGCTGTCAATGAACCAGCAGCCAAGAGGAAGAAGTCTATCCCTAGAAAAACAACAAGAAAGAGACAAAAGCTGGAAGTAGAAACTGAGAAAGAAGAACTCAAGACATTTCTGGATATAGTACCAAGAGAAGAAGCTCCTATAGACATTGAATCTTTATCAACAAAGTTCCCTATTGTAGATTGGAAGACAATTGTGTTGACAGAGACTTACATGTACTATCAAGTCTTCAGAGGTGATGGAAGCTCAAAGAATTATAAGATACTGAGTGAAATGCTTGAAGACTTTGACAGAATGGATGTAGAACAATTATTCAGGTTAGTTAAAGAAAGATACAGTTCTACAGCACCAGAAGGTTATGATCTTATGCTTTGGGGAGATCTTCATACTTTGTTTGAACCTGATAAAGATGATGAAATTTGGAGGGATCAACATGAGTACAATCTTCTAAGCTGGAGATTATGTGATTTTTGTGGCATTCATATTTTGTTGATGGACAATGGATTGGCAATCCATATGTTGACAGAAAAGAAGTATCCCCTGAGTCAAGAGATGCTGTCAAAGATGTTGAGTAAAAGGTTGGAAGTAGATCATGAAAGTTCCCAGGCTTTTGAACTCCTTAAATTCATAAGAGCTCAAGTGCAGAAATGACAAAAGTGTTTGAAAGAATCATCAGCAGAATGAGAAGACTAGAAGATTTTATTCAGAAGAAACTTGTTGATTTGAAGGACAATCACAAGTTTAGGGGAGGATTGTTAGGAATAAATCTTCTTTGTACTTAATACTGCCAACAGTACTAAAGGAGTTAGTACTGTCAGCATAAAGTTTGTACTGCCAAGCAAACTTAATACTGCCAAGTGAAGAAGTTTGTACTGCTAATGTTCAAAGCTGATGATATGAAGATAAGAATGCATGGAGAGCTTTTCGGGATATTTAGTTTTGAATTGTAACTGTTCCTATTAGATAGGCAGATATATGTGTAAAGGGTTCCTTGTATTTCTATAAAAGGAGATCCCTAGAGTAGTAAAAAGATAGAACTTTAAGAGATACACTTAGAGAAATTTTGTATTTGCTTCAAGGTTGTGTAACCCCAGTACTTAGAGAGTACTCGTATTAGTTATAATATTGGAGCAGTGATTTTATTGTTTATTGTTTTGTGAGTGATTGTTACTGTTTCATTCATACACTTCTCTAGAGTATCAAAGTGTAGTTTCCGCATACACTTTGATATATTCACAAAGTCTCAATCTTTGTTATTTTGGATTCTCCAAGGTAACAAACTCTTTATATTCTAAAGAACCGATCAAGGCGTGGGATCAACAAGTATCGAAGCTCTTTAGGATTTCCTTCGTCTTTTCTAAATACTGCTTTATTGCAGGTTTTCTGGCTTCGAAGAGACCCTTTACTTGATTGACTATTAGCTGGGAATTTGCATAGATAGCTAGGTTTTTTATTTCCATTTCTTCGGCTATTCATAGTCTTGTTAATAATGCTTCGTACTCTGCTTCGAACCTTAGAGCATATGTGTATTCTTTCCCTTTGGGGCTAATTAGCATCAGACCGGCGTCAGAGCCATCGAAGCTTCCCGTCAATGTATAGCTTCCATATGTTATCTAATTTTGTTCCTTCTTTTGTGGCTTCTAATTTCCTGGCCTCTCTTTTATTGTCTTCTGCGAGGGGTGTTTCGACAAGAAAATCAGCTGGTATCTTTCCTTTGACGGAGTCACGTCCTTTGAACTTGATTTCGTGTTCCCCTAGTTTGATGGCCCATTTGGCTACTCGTCTTGATTTTCATGCTTTGCAATGAGGGTTTGGCTTAATGGGTTTGTGAGTTCGTTCAAAAACCTCTTCTCAATTTAGTATATATAATTATTTATATATATATTTATTATATATATATATATATATATTATAATATTTTTAGGGTGAGGGGCTTCTTTTCGAACAAATGAATGTACAGAACCGCCGAGAACATCATCAACCAATCACATTTTTTTGGATATTCTTTTTTATTATTTAATTCAAATGGGTATAATAGTAAAAAATTAATTTTTATTTCATTTGAGTTTTTTAATATAAAAAACGTTTTTTAGATCCAAAATTTTAGGAATTTTTTTAAAATAATTTTTTTCTAGCATGCATGATTTCAAAAGGTGCATATTTGTTTTTCATGCATAGTAAATTTACATATACTTTTATTGTTCAATTGCTTAAACTTCTAATGTGTTTTGGTCATAAATATTTACACAAGCGCATTGAATGACAAACATAAATATTTTAAATGAATCTTTTACATATTAAAACAAAAACATTAAACATAAAATCCAAAATCATGTGATATACAATTTACATACAAAATTCTAAAAGGAAAGAGAAAGTTTCTTTGATGCACATGTATTTTCTCTCATTAGAGACACTAGATTTCTTTGTATGCATATGTGCATTTGAGCTCATCCAAATGTCTATCATAACAATCTTCTCGCTAGATATTATGTACAAAACACATGTGCATCTTCCTTCATTTTGGTCAATTCCTTATCGTTACCTGTAACCACAAGCAACTAATGAACGCATTATTTAAACATGACAACTGACAAAACACATATGCACAATCATTTCCTACATTAGATGATGCAAATAAATTTAATCATAAGCTATTTTTAATATATGCATAATTACACACAAACTATTCTTTTCTAAATACCTACTATCATATAACATGTCTACGCAAATAATAACAACCTATTTTTTTAGTAACTAGCATTAACATATAAGCGCACACATGTTTTTAATAACAATTGCCAAATCTAAAGGCATAAAACACCTGATCAAAAGATTGGAAAACAATATATAGTTGGTAGCCAAAAACTAATTAGACAAAACAGGTATAAAAGTAAGTAAGCCTAGCATGAATAAAATGCATTAAATTTTGGTAGCATGATCATTTACGATTTCAATTTTGATTCAACACAAGAGCTGCAATACGACTAAAAAAATGCACCAAATAAATACATGTGCACTTCCCTTTATGAGTTTCATGATAATTTATAAATTCAAAATGCATATTCATTCTTGGATTAACATAGTAAAACCTAATCATTACCAAACAAATATTAACCAATGAGATAACATCGATCTTAACAGTTAATTTAAAATCACGAGGCCATCACAATCAAACACTTTACAACCAATTTAAATGCAAATAGATAAATCTTAAATCACAAACACGTCACTCACACTTGTAGCCATAAGATGCGATTCACAAATAAAATTGTTTTTGAATAGTCACCATTAGCCTAACAAAGTGACAACAAACGCAGAAACAATAATAGTTTAAGGACAAATACCTGACATGAAGTCACTTTCAAATTAAAAAGGAGTACACATAAATTCATTAATGGATAATTACCTCATCCTAATAAACCACAACACATACATTGATACATGACTTTTTTCCTGAAAGACGCACATGACTTCACTTAATTAATGATTATAAATTGTTTGTGGGTGGGTCGGTGGAGAGAGGGTACGGATGATGATGGTATGTTTTGTAGCGGCGGTTGACGAATCTTGTTGCTATGGTTGCCAATGGTGATGGTGTCATATGTGAGAAGATCTTGTTTTGTTGCGATGGTGTCATATGTGACAAGATCTTGTTTGATTGCTATGGTGGCATCTGGGAGAGAAAGACATAGATCTGGATTTTTTTTTCTTCATATGATTTGATCTAAAGTTATGGAGAACAGTTATCAAAAAGTTGAATGCAAAATTCCATCACTGTCCCTCTCCCATTTATGTAAAGTTATATAATCATTTATTTAATTACAGTTATGCCATCAATATTTATAGCCATTGATCGAAAAATAAAAGGTTCAGATTGGTTCTCGCAGTTCTGTACTTTCATTTGGTTCTGAAAAGAACCTCACACTATATATATATATATATATATATATATATATATATAATATTTTATATATTATCAAATATATTCTATATATCTGTGTGTGTGTGTGTGTATGTGTGTGTGTGTGTGTATATATATATATATATATATATATAATACATATATGATACGTAAGCTAAGTATCATACAAATTATTTTTAGGAAAGAATAATGAGTAGTCAACACGGGTATCGTTCTCCTCGGAGAGAGGTGAATGAAAATTCACGTTCTTGTCGGGAATCGAGCTTGATTGTCATTTAAGTTTTTGATTTTGGATTCTATTACTACTAATGAAACGCAAAAGCAATTAAAGGCAAGCAAACAATTAAAGCAATTACGAATTAAGCACGAAAACGTTAACGGGAATCTAAAAACGCATCTAAAAACCTAAATTATCAAATTTTAACCCAAAAACTATTTTTTTTATTTTTTATAAATCCTTAATGACTGAAAATAATTTTTGAAAAAGAAATTATTTTTTTTAATTTTTATTTTATTTATTATGAATTAAAAACAGTTTTAATCTAAAAATAATACTAAAAATGCTAAACTATTTTATAAAAATTACAAAAAATTACTAAAAGTACTTTAAACTAATACTAAAACTGTTAAAAATGGGCTTATAAATAAGCCAGGAAAAATCAATTAAGCTAGAAGGGCTAAAACTGAAAAATAGTATAAATATTAAATGGAGAATGGGTCTTATGAAAAAGACCCAAGGGCACAGTGGTAAGGTTGTTGGTGTATTGAGGGTGAGGTCGCAGGTTCGAGTAGTGGACCTTACCTTTTTGTTTTTTTTTTATTTTTTCAATTTTTCTTTTTGAAAACTAATCTATAAGCAATTATAAGTTACTTTAACTAAGGAACTTTAGACAGAACTTAAAAAATAAGCTAGAAAAAATGCTGAGAAAGGATGACAGTAGGCTTATTTAAGACTAAATGACTTATAGCTAAATTGTGTGGTTTTTTAGACTCAAATAGCACTCATAAAAGAAAATAAGCTGACAACAGTCCCTCATCTCGACCTAATAAGCTTTAAGTACTAGAAATTAGTAAAGAAAATAAGCTAAAATAGTCTGAAAAGCTTTAAGACATGTTGACTCAAATTACACTTTTAGGACTTTTACCTATTTTAACCTAAGATTTAAACACTAATAAGCTATAGATAATAAGCTGAAAGTTGAAAATAGACAAAGTACTATAGGCTAATGACACAAATAAGCAAAAATTAAGCTAACTATATTGAGGAATAAGTTAGGAAAGGCTACTAAAAAGATGACAATTTGCAAAAACTAGTAGTTAAGACTGCCAAGTCTTATATTAAGACTGTTTGGCTTTTTAAGACATAATAAGCTATAGGAAAACTTAATAAGCTAAAAACATAACTAAAGCTAGACCTAATAAGCACATTGGACTAAAAATGAGCCGACAAAATAAGCTAAAAAGCACTTTACATCATTTAGACAGCTTGACATAAAATGGGCTTTTAAGGGACTTTTGAAAAACTTTAAGCTAGTATTAAGACCAAATAAGCAAAGAGAAAAAACTAAAAAGCAAAAACAGATGAAAAACTAGACTAAAAGAACCCAAATAAGCAGGAATTAAGCATTCTAAATAAGAAATAAGCTAGAAAATTGCAAATGAAAATGACAGTTTAGCTAAAACTTAATAAAAGACCATAACCTAAAATTGTTTGCACTATTTGGACTTAATAAGCAAAAGGAATGCAAATAAGCTGAAAACAGATATTAAGCTAGACCAAATAAGCTTTAAGGACTAGGAAAATAAGCAACAAGATTAAGCTAAAAACACTAAAAGGTTAATAGACAAATTACTTAAAAAGGAAATTAGAGGACTTATGACAAACTTTTAAACTAAGATTAAGAACAATTAAGCACTAAGAAAAAGATAAAACTTAAGACAAATTAAGACCTATACCCAAATGACACAAATAAGCTGAAATTTAGCAAATAAGATCAAAAACAAGTAAGAAAGGAAGAAATGAAAAAGGTCGTATGAAACAATTGACTTTTGGTTTTCTCGTTTCGCAGGCAATTTCAAGGCTAAATTCTAAAATGACTAATGTAGTATACATTTATATCATAACACAATTCAAGAGATGATGGGTTGGCTACTTTATCTTAGAGAGAGAAAGTTGTCTTTCTAGAGAGAGAAAGTGCAAGATAATGTATTAGCTTGAAATGAACAACCAACCCCTTCCCATGGGTGGGAAGGGGTATATATACAAGTGTTTGTGAGCATTATGGGCTTGGGTATGGGCTTACACTTGGGTAAAAGACCCGACCCAATACCGAAAACCATACGCTTACTTTCTAACTACGAGCTATGCTATACTAAACGATACACGGGGGTGACCGAGTCTTTTTCATAATCCTAACAATCTCCCCCTAAGGGAGGTCACCCCAGAAAATACATTCTGAATTCTAGCATTCTACTTCATTGACCTTCTATCTGTAGCTCGAAGTCTTTGATTCTTCAATCTTTGATGTCTTTGTACATTATGTAGTGAACCTTGAGCTTTGTTTCTTAGACTTGTGTGATCTTTGAGCTTTCTTTGAGATCATCATCCATCTTAAGTCTCTTAATCATCCTTGTTAAGTAGCATTGCCTTCATGTGATTTTGTGACCTTCGGACCCACGTGCTCACAATTTTCTTGATCATTGATGCACTATTCTCAGAGTTGCGAAGTGGTTGTAGTCCATTCAGTTGTCATGATGTCTTTACTTGGAAACATTAAGTGTGAGCATTGGGTGGTGAATTGACTCCACTGGAACGAGGTATCTCCATCTCTATCTTTGCTTGATCCTGTAATAAAACAGTTAGCAATAAAGCTTGTGGGCAAAATATGGGCTTTGTCATTGTCGACCAAGACTGGTTGGATTAACTGCGGGTCGTGAGGACCAACCTGTGATCAGGTAGATTCATCTTAAGAAGAATCTCCTTGACAGGATTTCCAGTATAAGTATCAGATCATCTGATGCGTAATCATCAAAATCTCCATACTTGCCTGTTCTCTGTATCGGAACGTCTCAAAGCAGACAGCACGATAAGAGTGAATCGGTTAGTTACTATCTTACCGATTAATGAGAAAACTTGATTTGAAAATCAATCGACGTGTCGTTTGAAAAAGTATTTTGTGACACATCGAAAGTGTTTGATAACATAAAATCAAATTTCATTAGAAACTCATTTGTTTTGAAATAAGTTCACAATCGATGTGCTAGAAAATCCGTTGTTGAGCACATCGAGAGGTTTTCTAAAATGGTTCGTCAATTCACAACCTGGAACAAGTTTGATTCACAAGGAATCGCACCATCGTTGCTTTCCATTTGTCACAAGTTTAATCCATAGTGGATCTCACATGTCACCTACCAAGAGCTTGTTTGATGTTGGCTCTAGAAGGATTTCCATCTTCATTGCGAGTACTTACGTATCACTCAGATGTTCTGGCAATACCACGAGGATAATGCGAAGGACTCTTAAAATCTTTACTTGTTGTCACAGTGTGTGAGAAACAAGCACAATATGGATAAGTGTCCTAACGAGATTTGTGGATGATCTCATGGCTCTAGACTCAATAGTGCATTTTTTGGTTTTTAGTAGCCGGAGGCTGGAGCAGACTGCCACCTTTTCAATATCATCTAACTCGGAGTGAGAAAGATGATAGAAATGTATTGATCTCCGTGAGAAATGAAACAAGAGTCCTTTAAGGGATCTTGAGTGGCTAGGGAGGGTTGTGCAGCGTATCACTGGGTCCATGATACTTATCTTCAATGTCAGCAATCAACCATGTGATTCTGACAGCATATGTATTGACCCGGTTTCTGCCTAATGTTTAAGGAGGGCTGCTTTCTTTTCACCCTTTATCTTAACATTTCTTTTTCATTCTTCAACCCCTTCAGTGCTTACCGAGACTTCATTACTCGTACCTTGTTGGGTTTATTCCAGTACAAGCTCTATCTCAGTCCGCAGCACAATTTAACCCTTATTCGTCGACATTAAACATTACACCTTTTGGTAATCAACTTTCTAAGGACTTCTACACTAACTAGTGGATTATCCCTAGGTAGATCCCTCTGGCTCTGGTGGGATCATTGGAACAAGTACCTAACCATACCATCCTTATAACTCTGATAAAGTAAATACGGGGTCGGTCTTTTGGTACTGTTCTCTTTGCCATTATATACCAATCGCTCCCCCTTAATATGTGCATCGATATTCGAAACAGTTTAGCACATATGGAGGAGCCTACACTTGAGTTTAAAAGATCACATTTTATATCAGATTTTCATAATTAAATCACATTTTCCCCCTCACCCCGAGCAAAAATTTCAAATCCGTAGATTTTTAGGCTCAATGATTTAAGTTATAGACAATTTAGGAGAAAGAGTTGTCAGGGTTTAATATAATCCCAATGTGAGACATAATAATTCCTTAATATACAAGCCAAGTTTTATAGTTTTAGTCCACTACAATATAATGTACATGGGACAACAACATATATTTACACTACCCCTCATTCGGTTCGCTTCAGTAACCGGTAGTCGCCTTCTCGGATCCGACCACCCATAAAGCTCTCCAGATTCCGAAAGAAAAACGTCCGTGGTCCTTTAAGCCTTTTCTGGATAGCAACATGAAGTCCTTGCTCCTGTCAACATCTTTCTTCGTCCAAAATCTGGTGTTCATCCTATAACCCTGGATTATTTTTCTTTGATCTGGAATTCCTTGACTCTCGATTAGTCCCAAAACGCTCAATCAATCTGTTGTAGAGTTTGCATCACCTGAACTTGTGTATTCATTGAAACCCCCCTCATGATCATTACTGAACCTCGTAATCTGTACTCAGAAGTAACTAAACTTAACGCATGTATCTACTTAACTAACCTAACTTAACCTGCCCTTGCAGATCTAAATGACAGAGTTAGTCTTAAATTGCTTGAAATATCACATCAGTGGGCAATCTAATCTGAGGCTTTTGGTGATGGTTTTAGCTGGTGTCTGGTAGAACGGGGGGGTGGGGGGGGGGGGTAGGGGAGGCGGCGAGGCTAGCGGGGGGGGTGGGCGTAGGCGGGGTGGTTAGGGTGGGGGGTTTCGGGTTCAGGCGAGGTAGGGCGGATAGCGCAAGTGCCATAGGTTTTGAGGTTATTCCGGCGTTTTAGCAGTGATGTTTATGATAGAACAGTCCTTCTAACGCGGGGATGATAAAATGTGTTGATATCAACGTACAGTTCAGTCCTGATATAACACTACCAACGTATTTAAATTAGTTATATTATTCCCGGTCCATAGACAAAGAAGATTCTAACGGTCTATCGCACTATGCGGACTAGCTCTATGACCAGCGCGTTGTTCTGTTTTGGTGAATAGTGAGTTTAAAGTACCGCGTGATACGGAGGAGGTGAAGCAAGTGACACTAAGATGCTATTTCTCTCAGTCGGGCCATATTGGCAGGAGGCCAGGGTGTTGGACGAAGGCACCAGTCAACGTGGACTCAATCTATAATAAGCGAAACCTCATCCTTCATATTCTGACGAAAGCTAACTCGCGCGTCAGGACAGTGAATTCAAAATGACAAAACAGTCATATGACCTTCAATAGTTATGATGGTATACAGAGGCACTTGTTATGGTGTGCGTTAAAATGGACGAGTCGGGGGATAATCTGGGGCGGGGAGGGGGGGAGGGCTAGTAACGGGGGAGGGGGGGGGAGGGCTGGTGGTGCAGATGATCAATTGGGGATGTAGGTATGTATAAAGGGAAGTGATGGCTATCATTACAAAAAATCTTGGGGGAGGTGAGAGGGGCGGTGGGGGTAGTAGCGGCAGATAGGAAAGGAAATGATCAACAGTAATATTAAGGTGAAACAACATTCTGAAGAAGATTGTTGAGACTAGGATCAACGGGAGGCATGAGGTAGGGAGGAGTAACTTTATCGAGTGTTGGTAAATTCCGGAGAGCGACAAGAGCGGCAGACGAAGATATGTATGACATGAGTGTACGTGCTTACTTAGGTGAGCAGATGAGGGGGCTTCGATCTTGAACATACAAACATACAGGTAGGTTTAAGTCTATGTCATAGCTGGCGGATTGTAGTCTACAATTGTGAGCTCGTCTCGTGGGAGATGGAAAAGGTGCAATGTCATACTTGCATTCCTCTGCATTCCAGAACTGATCAGAACTAGTTGCTCAAAGCCTAAATCAGGATAATACGCGCCTCATCTTCCCACAGTGAAATTGGCCGTCTGCCCAACCTTGCACCATATCGTAGATACTACCAGGTCTTTGTATGAAGCAAAAATTGTTGAATGGTTACATGCCCTGGTTCAATCCCAGTGGAAAGGCTTGCTGACGTTGTACTGAGATTGCATCCATCCACGTGATTGTGGATGATAAGTTTGTGGCACTCTTCCATTTGGAATTGGAGATGAATCACGTCATGATGAAACACTTTGAATATTTCAAATGCAGGGCCTGTCTAGAGTCTTGGATGAGTTTAAATATTCCCTTGTTTTGTTACAGGTACCAGAGAGGCCTATCAGAGATGTGTGGCTGCCGTATCTGAGGCGCGGCTGCATAGCTGAGTGACGCCGAAGGACTACACAATGATATTAGCTACCCATCTATGGATGAATCTCATATGAGCAGCCTTGCATAACAGGGGCAGACAATTTGGCCCATTATGGGGGGTATATGTTGTGGGGGGATTTTGTTAATTTCATCTCATGAGAGTTTGCAGAGCAATACAATCCGCACATCGATAAAAGGATGATAACAGGTTATATTTAGAGAGAGTAACAGCATTCTACACAATAACCACCTAAATGATTATCTCAGACCCCGAAGTCGCTATCTCTTAATATGTACGGGAGGAGGAGTTGTAGTGTCGATACTTACACATAACGGATATCAGAGCTGAGGTTGAATATTAGGTGCCAAGTTGTGGAATCTGCATTGTTTTATTTGACATTGTGGGGAGTGAGGTCTCGGAGCGGTTCTAGATCGTGGATCTTGCGAAAGATTCTGGCGTCATCGCGACAGCTAGCAAGAACATCAGACTGATCGGTGGATCATGTATAAACATGAGATATAGTAAAAGAAAGACTTCAGTGTTATCTGGTATATAATATTCTAAGGAAGACATACACACTGAGTCAGAAATAGCTTAACTGTTATTTGACTCACTTGCGGTGTGGATGTCATGGTAATGGTAGTGTTCATTGTAAGGATTCGACTACACACACATAGTATACTCGTGATTAGACTCAGGGAAGAAAGGGAGAGGGTAGAGGAATGTATAAGGATGTAGTGACGAAGAGGGGTAGAATAAATATGTGTACTTATGTATGTAGATAAGAGAGAGTCATGATACGGCACGGGGAGACTGTGAGATCAATAGATTACACATGGATCTGGAGTGACACACACAGCACACAGGAGAGTAGTTAGGCAGGTTTTGACTATTGAAATGGATGGTTTATTGTCTAGAGTTTAGGCGAAGTCTGGCGACTGATAAAGTAATGTACAGGTGAGCTGGACTGCATCATTAGGATCGTTCTGTTGGATGTTGATTATGATGCTATGATTTCTATCATATTTGTAGAGTAGAGTAGATTTACGTCTGTATAAAACGTGTAATATTTGAGAGTTTTAGTAGGGCGGGTGTCAATTTGGGTTGGTGGGGATATGAGAGGACTAGATAGTGTTAAGAGTGAAGTGTTTAATTTGGTGGGAGGTTGCACAAAGGATGACATAAATGGTCTCGAGTATGGGCAACAGGTGAATGGTATGTGGTGATAAGGATTACAGGTACAGTAAGTTGATGAGAGTGATTTTGGATGAATATTATATGTGCAGTGATTGGTGAGTGAAAGAAGAGAGATGTGAGTGGAGGGCATATGGCGAAGGGAGTATTGTAGATCATATGATAGAAATTAATGTATTGCAAGGTAATTATTAAATTAGTGAGATATATGGAGATGAGGATGTAGTTGTGTATGGTGATAGTATGATGAGATTCAACTAATATTGTATCGATATGAGTGATGTTGTTACAGATTCGTTGTGACACATCAAGTGACGAGGGAATACGTGTCTGTGGGGTACATGATGATAGACAGTGAATTCATCTGGGGGAGACTAGGGGTGTATGTTGTTCAACCGGAGGATCATTGAGAAGAGAGTGATGACAGAGTGGGAGGTATATGCTGAATATATAGAGTACATCTAGTGGTGATGTGTATGAGAGTAGTTACACGATGGCTAATATGTGTGATCATGTAGTGATACTGGTAGGGCAGGTGTGGGAGATCAAGCGCAGCATCTTTTAGTAGAGGAGTCGGGTAGGATGGGTTGATGACTAATGAATGTTTGTTAGTGTTGTGTGTATTTTTGGTAGGGAGTTATATAGTCGGGGTTGGTGGGGTAGGGTGGTAGGGTTTGGGTGTGGTGTGGTGGAGGGTATTGGTGAGTGGTTGTATGGATTTGTGTATGATAGTGTGGATGATAGTTATAGTGCGTTTCGAGTGGGACAAGTTTGAGTGAGTATTTATATCTCAATATCACGTGGTCTTTTGAGGTCTTGTATAATATGTGGAAAGATGGGGGGTGGGTAGCACGAGCCTGGGAGTTAGATAATGTGGCATGGATTATGGTTATAATTGAGTTGTAGTGAGAATTGTGTAGTCACACATGTAGAATTTGGGGAGAGATCTATTGATGGAGGGGGTGAGGGGGGGGGTGTGGTGTTTGTTTATTTAAATTATATATTTTAGGGTGGTATGGAGGGGTAGGTAATTTATGTGAAAAGAAAGTAGGAGATTTTGATGGTTTACAGACATCAGATGATCTGATAATTACACTGGAAATCCTGTCAATAAGATTCTTCTAAGTATGATTCTACTATGATCACAGTGCGGTCCTCATGTACCCGGAGGTTGTAATCCAAACCAGTATCGCGGCCAAATGACTTAGCCATACGTGGTCGCCTCAGCAAGATTTTTATCTAAACTGTGTTTAATTACAGTATCAGCAAAGATGGAGAGATGGAGGCTTTGGTCGCTCCCTCAAAAATTACCTTCGAAAGAAATGAAAAGGTATTTATAGGTGCAAATCATCTTTTAAGCTGAGACAAATATTTCTCAAAGGTTTATATAGTTTATATATTTAAAGCTTTGAATTTAAGACTAAACATGTAAATTTATTAAAGTTTAATTGACATTATGATACATATACTATTTGTTGAAAAAAACTAGTCTTAATACCAAAGTATGCTACAATGATTGCGTTAGCATGTCAATTGTTAGTCTACCCACTATTTGGGCCGTCTCTTTTTAGGGGAACTTTTTTTTCTTTTTATCTTTAACTTGATTAGTGAATATATAAGATTGCTAGAACTATTTAGAACAAAATTAAAAGGACTAGTTATTCAATCAAAAAATATCTGCGTATAGAAATGTTTTATAATTTTAAATGTGGTATTGGTTTCGATCTCGATAAGAGCTACACCGATAAACCTCTCAGCGCACCCACGCACTACAACATACCTACAAATAGACTACTGAAATTGACCTCTGCTCAGAAGCAAACATGACGCGAAATAATCTAGAAACACAGTGGGTACCGCGTATAAGCTACTCGCGACCCTCATAATTTCTCACAGATCGCAATCATGCGACTCGGTTGAACTGGGCAGCGACAGCATCACGCATCGCAATCCACATACACTGTGCCTAGAAGAGATTTCGACCGGTGTTAGAGATCTCTAGAGCGCGCGTGTGAGTACAATACCATCTAAACGAGACACGGCTAACTAGAGCTTGACAGTGCGAGATACATAGCACACAATACCTTTAATCATTCATCAATGCTACTCAAACACACACACAACACACTAAGATTTCGCTATCTTAAGAGTGTTCGCAACCTGAGCCACGTACCTCAATCGTCCAAGTATTAAACACAGAGCTAAGCCTTTATCCACACATAACTTAAGCGAACCATCACACACTCACATCAATGTGTTACTCCTCTAGAGAGGTCCGTATCTCAATAAACGGTACTTTGCATCTTAGACCAGAGTGAGTACCAAGGTGGATAGGGGACTTGGCGGGTGTGTGGAAGTTTATAAGTTTGGGCGACGTAATTGATACATAGATCTAACAGGCGAAGTAGATGATAGAAGTCGTCACACCTGCTGTTTCATTGAACTGAGAACGTCTCGGAAATATTGTATTTGCAGCCGAGCCTTCTCTTGGGGAGTTTGAACTTAGAAACTTAGGCCGCTTGTTCCTCCACCATCTTCTCTTCCCCTTTCCTGGCACCTCTGGTAGTGGTTGAAATTTCCCAGTGTCAGTTTCCCTGAATACTACAGGAGGGAGAGGACCCCTTTGAGTTGGGTATGCATCTGTTAAGCTCTCTTGCAAAACCTTTTGTAGTATCGCCTCCTCTGTGTCTTCAAGGCTGGGTTTAGCAGCGGGAACCCCTTCCTCAATGAATTCATCTACCAGCTGCTTAGAACTCTTAACAGTTCTCTTCTTAACCACTTTCCCAGCCTTAGCATGTTTGGCTAGTGGTTAGGCCTCAGACAATTCTGACACCTGCTTGCGCTTCTTCTCCTTGGGTTTGGCCGGTGCAGATTTAGACTTCTTGGCTTTAGTTTTAGATATGGTTGGTTGCTTGGTTGCCTTTGGTTTTGCTTGTTTGATAGGCTTGGCTGGCTTTGTGCAAGAATTCAGGATCACTTAATTCCCTCAACCCGCGATGTACCGTTGATGCATGCAATTTTTTCCAGATAGCATCCATAGTAGTCCTCTCCTCGATGACATTATTGATGATTTCATTAGGTATTGTCCATCCCAAGACTTCTCGTGCTCCTTAGCACTGAAAAAACTTGAGATACCTAGTACGTTGCCTCAGTAGGCAAATGTAGTGGAGAGTCGGGTCTTGTGGAAGTGTGCACCGTTGCAGAGAGAATAATGATCAACTTTGATGAAACCTGATACTGGGAGAAGGAGAAAGTTGCTTCTCTCCCCAGAAGTGTGGGTTTGTGCCAACTTCCTTTTGTCTTCCGTGAAGTGGATAGATTGAGTAAATTCTTCCTACATCCTCTCAGCATAGTCGATGTGAGCTTGATTGACAACACCCCAAAGGATTTGTAGCACTGGGGCTCTCGGCCTTTCAAATCCAGAAGTCTTCCCGTAAGACACAGATTGATATGTGGTTAGTGCCCTCCACGTTGGAAACATGTCATTATGGTGACATAGACAAGTGTCTGACGTCCTTTGATACCCCAACTTATGACAAATTCAACAAGAGTACAGATTGTGAGGAGAAGATAAAATCCCGGTTGTGTCGACTGGTGTGATCTGAAGAGCATCTCTGAGTTGTCTTAGAGTGAGAATTAACTCATTGGCCTCGTACTAGTTTGACAACTTAGAACGTCCCCTTTACATTCAAAACGAATAGTATCCCGAATTGTTGTATATAATAGCCGTATTGTTGATGACCTGTAAAAGCCTATAGAAGAAATTTGTTTGCTTGAGAAATTCCACAACGATCTTGAAAATAAGGCTGGGTTGAAAGATTTTTCTTCATTTTAAGATAGCAATTGCTATCCAATGGCACCCATCGATTGCGTGGCACGATTTTTCAGAGTACGGACGGTGATGCCATTGCGGGTGCATGTTCAGCATTAGCCATTGATTCTGCAAAGTTACAATCATAGAAGAACGAGCATGCAGATAAGGGTTGTTAGATGAGAGCATATGCACGGAAGTTAAGCATGTATGCACAAGATCCAAGATAATGGACTATTAGATCATGCTATAGTGTTACTCAGTAAGATTGGTCAACTCTTGAGTTAACGGATGTTAACTCATCAAAGAGAGAACAAGACACACCGAAATATCCACAAGATGCAATGGATGAGACACTCTAAGCAACACTTAATCTACGACAAGACCATGACCCAAAACGCAAGGATTTTGACATGCTCAGACTCAAAACGCAGGATTTCAAAACGCAGGCATAGTCAAAACGTAACCAAGTCTTAAATTAAAATGCAACTAAGTCAAAATGCAGTCATACTCAAAACGCAGGCATAATCAAAACGCAACCAAGTCATAAATCAAAACGCAACTAAGACAAAACGCAGTCATACTCAAAACGCAGGCATCAAAACGCAGGCATAATCAAAACGCAACCAAGTCATAAATCAAAACGCAACTAAGACAAAACGCAGTCATACTCAAAACGCAGGCATCAAAACGCAATGATTATAATATTCAAAACAAGTCAAAACGCAGTCATTTTAGAAAATTTCAAAATTACTGGTTCAATATTTTAATATTAAAATTTCTCCAAACAGAGGTGAAAATGACTACTTCAAAGCATTGGAGATGAATTGGCGAGAACATTCATTTTTTTCGATGCTCAAACGGTTAACAAAATTGCTAACACATATGTAATCAAGATCCCCCGAAAGAGAGAAGCCCCACCATTTTAAATAATTCCAAAGGCATGATGCCATGATCCCCCGACACCCATCAAAAAGCTAAAGATTTGACATCTTCTTCACACATCGGACACAAAATCGAATGCAAGTCAATACACCTCTTGTCTAGATTACATTTTATTGCAAGACTATCTTTGTCGGCTCGCCATACTAGAATGTTCACCTTTTTTGGAACTAAAGAATTCCATCTTGTTTTCTCATGAGAAAAAGAGAGAATTTTCTCATCCAATTTGACTCAGAGAGATTTGACTGAGAATTTTCCGGGACTCTCAAGAGACCAACACCAACCATCAGGTCCTGACTTTAGCTCCACTCCCTCAAGTAAAATAGCCAAACTTTTCATTTACTCTTTTTCTCTACCGTTACGAATAAAACGACGCCAGTTCCATGCCGATGAAAGATGCCCATTCAATTTTAAAAGGCGATCAGATATGTTGCAATCTTTCATGGACTCTAAAGCATATAATCTGGGGTAGACATCAGCTAGCTTAAAAGTACCGAGCCACTCTTTATCCCAAAATTTAACTAAGACTCACTCACCAATAGAACGAGTAAAGAAGGAAGAAAGGGGAATATTGAGACTATTCACATCATGACACACCTTTAGAATATCATACCAGGAACCCTTGTGACAATATAAGTATATTTTAGAAAATTACCTCTGTTTGGGCCATGAATCGAGTGAAGAGTGTGGTACCATAAGGCATCCTTGTCTGTGTGCCATCTCCACAACCATTTAGAAAGAAGACTAAGATTAAAACTTTGAGCGTTTCACGTAATATATAATATGTGAAAACCTCATTATAGTTGTCACACCTCGACAAAGGCGGAAACTCGGGAATGCAACATAATGATAAATCATAACACAAGATACAAAATAGAGAAAACTACATTGCATAAACTCCAAGTGCTATGAAGACCATCAACCTCGAACAACTCGAGTGATGTCCCAAATCGCACCTAAAATCCACAATCTCTTAAAATTATTCAAATGCCCTCACTGGGGTCCAAATTCCAAACTTCATCCAAAACATCCAAATACTAGAATCAAAACAACAAGCAAGCAAGACTTTATACAAAATTCCACTCGGGATACTTCTAAGTCAGCCACCAAACTATTCTTCTTTCACTTCATCTGAAAATGATACTCGAAAACGTCAACATTAATGTTGGTGAGCTCGTAGGTTTGACTTTAAACCCAAAAGTTGTGCCAATATTTCAATAGTGGACAATAGTGCTATATGACGGTGAATATATATACTAACAATCCAAGACATAGCATCCCCGCTAGTCTAACTCAATATGTCACTTATGCACCTAAAGGGCCTACCAGCTGGAGCACTAATATTAGGGCAGGACCACAACCCTTGCATGCCAAACACAGTACATGCAAGTAAAATCACATCCCTTGCCATGCCAAACACAGTACATGCAAGTAAAATCACATCCCTTGCCATGCCAAACACAATACATGCAAGTAAAATCACATTACATATATTCACATAGCAGTCATAAGCACATATCTTGTCCTAAAAAAAACCACATCTCGCACAGATCAATTCAAAACATTTTCAAAACACATTTGAGTATCATTTTCCCCCAACGGAAAAACAGTAAAAAGTGGGGCTACGAGAACTCACCTCAAGCAAGTCTTTAGCAACCAAATCTCAATCACACAAGCAAATGCAACGACGCCCGCACACTACCTAGTCCAGTTAATGTCCCAATTTAATCATCCAATTCCAAACAATCTTCACGTTTAATGCATAGAGTTTAGACGCGTTGTACAATTACCCAAAATAATTTAGTGGTGTGATGGTTGACGACATATTTCCACAATCATATCAATCTCATTTCCCGATGATTTATTCTTATACTTATTTAAAGAAAATAGATAAGTAATATAAATAAATATTTATAATTAATAATTATAAATATATTTCGATAAGTTCATTCGAGAAGTTTCGAGAAAAATTATATTTTTCGTCTTTTAGTGAATTTATTAAATAAATAAAATAATTAAATAATACTTTGTTATTTAAAATCAAAATCATGTTTTTAGGAAAATTTCTAAGTATAAACCTTTTACGAAATTCCGACATGACCCGTACGCTCATACAACGTTTTCTAAAGTTTCAAACCTTATTTTCAACACTTTTACTAATTCGACACTTTTCGACAAAAATCCCAAAATCTCAATCTTTAACGTTTACTAAAACGTTTTTCCAAAATATCGTTCAATATCACTTTGTAAATACATTTTTACTTTCAAAAGTCCGTCAAAACTCTCATAACGACTAAATATCGCTTATTCGGCTTTAAGGTCCAATAAGGGTCCATTAGGATATTTATATGTCCAAAATACGATCCAAGTCCAAAACCAAGGTCCATTTACATATATAAGCATATACTTATATTTAGAAAATAATCCGGATCACAATAAGCCCTCCC
>BQNB010020311.1:0-17500 GCA_026074375.1 Tanacetum coccineum | reverse complement strand
CTTTTGTTGTTGTTAAATGTCAAACTACGCAGAGCTCAACCACATTAATTACGTACCTGATCTAACTGTTATTCAGAGTATTCAAATATGCAATATCCAGAGCTGACGTGAAAGTAAAGAAATACATGTTGGTGCAGACTTAGAAGTACTCCGAGATGAAATTACGTGAATACGCCTTGCATAATGCTTGCTTTAGTTTTGAAATTCTCTATATATGAATGTTTAAATGAATGAAACATTTGGATCATTAGAGGACCCCATATACTGAGAGAAGCTATTTCATGAAATACAATCTAAAAGAATCGTGGATGGTAACGAGACATGTGCGAGGGGGGGGGGGGGGGGGGGGGGGGGGGGGGGGGTATTTTTGGACACACTCACTCGAGTGGATTACGCAAAGTAAGATATTTAGATTGAAAGTCTTCAGCCCAGCACGCATATTGGAGTTTAATGCAACAATAAGTAAAGATATTTCTCTAATTTTCTGGGTATCTTTGTAGTAAATGATTAGAATCTAGAAGCATATTATTGATTCAAAAGTGGTGATCACACATACAAATCTAATGAGGATTCTTCACAACACTAGACATTATAACAAATCAATGACAATAGGACAACACACATCCAACAAGACTGGAAAAATCTTCAGCACCACTTTCATTTCTAGTCTAAAGCTAGGTTGTAGTAAAAATGAATAGCATGAGCACACAGAACAAAAGCCGATCGCTAAACTAGGCTAAAAAATCCACTCTCGTTTACACTAGAAATCAAAATATTTCATGGGACCATGCACTTGAAAGAGAGCTAAACTCCATCCAAATCTCTAATCATATAAACCTACACTTCAAAATGTGCATACACCAAAAGCGCAGAATATCTCTCTCAGTATTGAAAGTAGTTCACTAAAAAGAGTTGTAGTCACTTGATATGTCGCATACAGCAGTCTCTATATAAAATCTCTCCCTACTTTCAATCATTCACCCCTTCGTCATGACAACTTTCGATTCGAATAATTGGTAAGAAATAGATGAGTAAGTTCTCCAATAGTTATCAAAACCTGTACTCTTAGGATGAACGAATAGCTCGAAACGTAGCGCCGTCGTAAACCGCTAAGCAAATGATAGGCGAGACCTAGATATTCACCGATAACATACAATGCATATTACAGAAATATGTAGTACACAGCATGCAACTAGCACCTCTCAGGCAACATATGCATGAAAGCGCTAAAAAATCAAATGTTCTAAAAAGCCTAGAAGCGATAGGCCATAAGTGTTAGCATCTGCCCGAAAGCACTGGCAACCGGAGCACGTCCGATTCTATAATTCATCCCGTTCGCAACGCGGTAGAACACAACGAAACGAGGGCTCATAGTCAAGATAAGAAAAGTTCTCACAGGCGCTAGCTTTAACACTTGACAGAAGAATTGAGCAAAAAAAGTAATCAGACTGATCAGGATTACTAAGGACTTGTATGAGTCTACTAGAGAAGTCACCCGAAGCAACCCATCATCTCTCCATCATAAAAATCTCCTCTGAGATAATCAACTCTGGGATAGAACAATATCGTCAATCTCTTATATTCCTAACATGGAAAAGGAGGCAAAAAAATATAACAAGGATGGAATTCCTATAGTTCCAAAAAAAGGTTGCAAACATTTCAGTAGCTCATATCGCTGCCACGCTGCGACAAAAAATTAAAGAATCTTAACTGCCAGACAAATCTAGTAACATACGCTAGACAAAATGAGAAGAAAGTTTGATTCAAGTTCGGCAACAAGCTGTCTCTGGAGAATAAGTCCGACAAGAAAGGATAACAGTGCGTAAGAAATAATGCTCACATCCTTTAAAGAACACAATCCCCTAACTTGATAGGTCGCATGAGCTCACGTGGCACTCAATCAAGCCACTTGCAATGAGAATTTCATTTTTAAATGGGCTGCTCTCTCCCTTTACTCAGGATGCGTTAGATATACATATAAAGTTTATTTTAAGCATTCTTGATTAACACTTGAGCATCGAAAAAAATGATGATTCTCGCCATGAATCATTACTCAATGCTTTTGAAAGTAAGTCACTCTTTCACTTCGAATTTGGAGAAATTTTATCAATACATTATCAAATTATTATGTATAACTCATTATTTTGAAAATTTTTTCTCAAAAAGACCAGTAGCGTTTTTGACATTGATTTTCGAATATTATAATCATATGCGTTTTGATCGGCTTTAAGCGTTTTTGAGTAGACTTGCGTTATATGTCTTAGTAACTGCGTTTTGATTTATTGCATTGGTTGCAGTTTTGATTATGCCTGCGTTATTAGATAGCTGAACGTTTTGAGAATGAGCATTGGCAGTTGTGTCGATTAGTTAGGCGTTTTGATTTATGACTTGGTTGCGTTGATTAATGCCTAGCATTGAGTATGACTGCATTCTTTCAGACATTAGATTGCATTTTAATTTAAGAACTTGGGTAGACTTTTACGTGACCTATGCCTAAAGCGTAAGTTGAAATCCTGGTCAGTTTTGAGTCTGAGACATTCCAAAATCATTTAGCGTTTTGGGGATCATGCTCTTGGTCGGTAGATTAAAGTGTTGCTAGAAGTGTCGCATCCATTAGCATCTTGTGGATTATTTCGTGTGTGTCTTGATATCTCGTCTTGAATTGCATGAGTTAACATCCGTTAACATATCCAAAGAGTAGACCTACTCTTACTGAGTTACCACTCAAAAAGCATGATTCTAATACGCCATCTTAAATCGTTGGATCATTGTAGCATACACAATGCTAACTTCCGTGACATAGGCTCTTCAATGACTAACAACCCTATATCTAGCATGAGCTTCGATAGTCTTCTATGAATTGTCAACTTTAGCAGAATCAATGGCTAATGCGGACATGCACCCCGCAATGGCGTCTACCAATCTAGTAGATTAAACGCCGTCACTTCAATGACGAATCATTCGAAAGCCACTGCAAAATCCGAAGGGGTGGCCATTGGAAATTCATGCATTGCTATCTAATGAAGAAAAAATCTCAACCCAGCCCTAATTTTTCAATATCGTTGTGGAAATTCCAAAGCTACTACATATTTCTTCATTTAGCCATTTAACAAAGCGTCATCAACAATACCGCTATCTATATTCAACATTCTGGGATACTATTCGGTTTACAACAAAGCTTGGTTAAGTTTAAGAACAAAAAGAGATGTCAACTAACGAAATAGGTTTTAATCTCACTCCAAGACTCCAAACTCAGAGATGCTCTTCAGATCACACCAGTCGACAACAACCGGGATTTCTCTTCTCCTCCAACTCCTGGTACTCTTGTTGAATTTGTCAATAAGTTGGGGTATCCAAAGGAAGTCAGACACTTGTCTATTCACACACTAATGACATGTTCCAACCGTGGAGGGCACTAACCACCATTATCAAGCTGTGCTTACAGGAAACACGTTCTGGATTTGAAAGGCTGAGAGCCCCAGTGCTACAAATCCTTTAGGGTGTTGTCAATCAAGCTCACATCGACTATGCTGAAAGGATGTGGGAAATAAGTTACTCAAACTATCCACACCTTCACCCGGAAGAACAAAAGGAAGTTTGGCACAACACACTCTGGTGAAAGAAAAGCCAACTCTTCTCCTTATCCCAAGTATCATTTCACAAAGTTGATCATATTTCACCTGCAACGGCTGCACAACTTCCATCCAAGACCCAACTCTCCACTACATTTGCCTACTGAGGAACCTGTACTAGGTCATCTCAAGTTTAGTGCTAAGGGAAGCAAACGAGAAGTCTTTGGGATGACAATACCGAATGATCTCATCAATGAGGTCATTCGAGGAGCAGACAACTATTGATGCTATCTGAAAAAATGCAAATGCATTCTCAACGGTACCATCGCGGTTGAGGACATAAGTGATCTGAATCTCATGCACCAAAGCCAGCAAGCTATCAACCAAGCAAAACAAAGCAACCAAGCAACCAACCATATCTAAACTTAAAGCCAAGAAGTCTAAATCTGCACTTCGTCCAAGACCAAGTAGAAGAACGCAAGCAAGGTGTCAGAATTGTCTGAGGCTACCCACTAGCCAAACATGCTAAGGGCTGGAAAGTGCTTTAAATGGAAGATAACCACCTTTCAGAGTTCTATACCGAGCGCCCGGGCACTGGTATATGAATTCATTGAGAAGGGTGTTCCGCCCTGCTAAAGACCCAGCCAAGAAGACACAGAGAGAAGCGGCGATACTCACCATAAAAGGTTATGCAAGAGCAGCTTAACAGATCTAGCCATACCCAACTCAAAGAGGGTCCTTCCCTCCTGTCTATCACAGGGAAACTGATCACGGGAAATTTCAACCACCTACCGGAGAGGATGGCCTAGCGACAATGGAGCAAGGAAGTAAAGTATGGTGAGAGAAACAAGCGGCCTCAAGTTCTAACATCCACCTAACGTTCAAACTCCAAAGAGAAGACTCGTCGGCGAACAATACATTAGTTCAGAGACGTTCTCACGGTTCAAACATGACCAACAGCAGGCGTCGAAAGATAGAAATGACTCTACTCTGTATATTGCCTACAACTTTGGACTTATCATTATGGTATGATAACTGAGTCTAATGAAGAACAAATGCCAATTAGTGGTATTAGAACGTTGGGGCTCAAGATTGAAGGGCCAAGCTAGGATCCAACCTGGTACACGAGATAAGGCCAAGGCTATCAGACCCTGGTACACGAGATTAAGGTCAGGCTGGACCAAACCCTGACGATGTTGCTGAATCCCTACCGTTACCAACTCCTAGTGTTCTCGCTGGACCAAACCTTGAACACTCGGATGTTGAGATCATTGAACCCTCCAGTCAACCACAACCTGAGAATATGGATGAGGGGTTTACGGCCACGGCATACCCTGATGTACAGGAGAATCTAAAGCTAACAGTTGCTGAACAGATGATACCAGAGGAACCTGTCAGCTCTACAGGGACGTTGTCTTCTCTACAACATCTCGCCAAAGACTTCAGCTTTGGTGATCAATTCCTGAATGACAAACCGTCTGAGGCCGATAATGAGAAGACAACAGCAGACACTGAGGCTGAATCAATGGTGTCCGTCACTATTCAGCAAGACACCTCTATCATCCCTCCTATGACATCCCCGGTGATCGATCTCGTGTCTAGACCTGACTCACCCAATGTTCATTGGCCTCTACCAACCACCACAACCACAACTGCAGCACCAACAACAACAACAACAACAACTCTTCCACTACCACCATCGAAACTCAAAACAAGTTCATCAGATTCCATTCTCAATAAGCCGCATGGTGAACTCGAACAAACACTAGCAAACTTGGCGGAGGAAATTCAAGGCCGAAGAATAAGGCTAGACAAGCAAGGAGGAACCTAATCCATAAGTTGGAAGTGTGGACGTAAATCCCAAAATATCAGAGAGGCATACGGTGGAGTTCATTGATTCACAAGAGATTGACCGAAAGATTAATGAATCAGTCAAGGAGGTGGTTATCTCATCAGTAAACCACGCAATGAGAGATCCTCTTCGTGCTCGCTTTAAGGATCTCCCTACGTCTGACATGAAGGAAATTCTGCTCCAACGCATGTTGGAGGAGAACTATGACAAGGGACATGCTGAACACCGAATAGCATATGAAGCACTGCAGGGCTCAATCCATCATGATGAATGTGAGGACTTTGATAATGATAAGGCTCAGGAGGAAACTAAGAAGAAAGGAAAGCAAGGTTCTCTAAAGCCTCCCTTTGGGTCGCCACCTTCACCACCACCTCCTCCTCCACCACCGTTAGGAGCATCAGGGGCTTCTGGCACAACCGGAGCCTCTGATTCTGCCCAAGCTCCTCCTCCACCACCTCCGTCCTCATCCACTCATCAGGGAGATCTCATCAACAGGCACTGCAGCCCCAAGTTCCTCAAAGTCAGCTGCTTCAGCTGAATACTCTGTGTGGACAACGACTGACGCCCGAATTAAGCCTTCAATCACACTGATTCCTGATGATCTCTATATGGATGATGAAACCACAACAGATGAACAAGTAGTCTCTAGTGATGATGAGGTCGGACGTGATCATATTCCTACAGTCAACCTGAGGCAGAGTTGGTGGAAACCTCTAACTAAAGACAGATCGGCCACTCCAGAACCTACTTGGACTATTCCATCATCTGATCTGTCTATGCCAACACACAACTGGGCCTCTGCTTTGAAGTCGACATATGTTCCTCCACAGGAGAACTCTTTACTTGCTCAGACTAGGGATATGGCGACATTTATGAATTGGTACTGTAAACAACAAGGAATATTTAAACTCACTCCCAAAGACCTAGAAGGCCCTGCATTTGAAATATTCAAAGTGTTTCATCATGACGTGATTCATCTCCAATTCCAAATGGAAGAGTGCCACAAACTTATCACCAATCAAGTGGATGATGCAATCCTCAGGTACAACGTCAGCAAGCCTCTTCCACTGGGACGACGGAACCAGCCATGCTTAACTTCAAAGCCAAATTTCCTTCTTCAACAAAGACCTGGAGTATCTACGATATTTCCAAGGTGGCAGAACCCGGCCTTGGTCAAACTCGAAGATGAAGGCGCATATTATCCTGATGTGGGACTTGGAGCAAACTATGCCTGATCAGTTCTTGATTGCAGAGGAATGCAAGTATGACATTGCCGCTATGTATGGTACCTCAATGTGGTTCAAAGACAACGTTCTACATTGCTCGAATTCTCATCCTGGAAGAGACTGCTAGACTGTAAGGCTCATATGCGTATCGTAAGTGTCGTCCAAATCGAATCTTTTCAATGTATAGGTACAACATACATGAAGAAAATAGTTCCTTCGTCGACATGATCTTCAAAGAATACAAATAGGCAGAAAGGGACTTCAAACACATGTACCCCAGTAACTTTGAAGATCGGTACTTGTTAAATCTTCAAGGTCACTTAAACCACCTATCACCCAAAGACAAAAAGATTCTAACTACCGCTATCAACCTATGGACCGGAAACTTGGTTTCAACACATTCCTGCTAGAAGACTCCAGCTGGGAATTGAGAGTTTACCAGACAACAGCTAGAACGCCTCACCAAACCTCGATACAAAATAAAGCCACTATGGATTTGAATTCAAGCATGACTACACATCATAGAGCTCTTCAAGGGCCGTTACAATCAGAGACGATACGTAGGTTCAGTAATGATCATGAGGTTCAATGCAATACACAAACAGTGATGGCCACTCTACAACAGATTGATGATGCGTTGGACTGATATATCGAGTCAAGGAATTCCAGATCAACAAACTAATCCAGGGATGAACAACCAGATTTGGACGACAGGAAAAGATGTTGACAAGGAGGCAAGGACTTCATGTTAGCTAACCAGAAAAGAGCTAAAGACACTACGTAATCTTTTCGGAATCTGGAGAGCTTTTAATGGGTGGTCCGGATCCGAAAGGCGACTACCTGATACAGAAGCAACCTAATGAGGGGTAAGTGTTAAATATATGATGTTGTCCCATGGTACATATATTGTATGACTAAAACTATAACTTAGGCTTGTTATTAAGGAACTATATGTCTCAACATTTGGATTATATAAACTGACACTCTTTCTCCTAAATTTCCTAAACTTAAATCAAACTGAGACCTAAAATCTCAAACCGTATTTGAAATTTTTTGCTCGGCGGGAAACAATGATTTAATATGAAAATCTGATATAAAATGTGATCTTTTAAACTCAAGTGTAGGCTCCTCCATATGTGCTAACTGTTTCCAGAATATCGATGCCACATATGTAAGGGGAGCGATTGAATATAATGGCAGAAAGAACAGATACCAAAAGACCGACCCCGAATTTTTACTTTATTCAGAGTAATAAAGGGATGGTATGGTTAGGTACTTGTTCCAATGATCCCACCAGAGCCAGAGGGATCTACCTAGGGATAATCCACTAGTTAGTGTAGAAGTCCTTAGGTATGATTACAAAAGGAGTAATGTGAGAATAAGGGAATAGTGCGGACTGAGATAGAGCTTGTACTGGAATAAACCCAACAAGGTACGAGTAATGAAGTCTCGGTAAGCACTGAAGGGGTTGAAGAATGAAAAAGAAATGTTAAGATAAAGGGTGAAAAGAAAGCAGCCCTCCTTAAACATTAGGCAGAAACCGGGTCAATACATATGCTGTCAGAATCACATGGTTGATTGCTGACATTGAAGATAAGTATCATGGACCCAGTGATACGCTGCACAACCCTCCCTAGCCACTCAAGATCCCTCAAAGGATTCTTGTTTCATTTCTCACGGAGATCAATACATTTCTATCATCTCTCTCACTCCGAGTTAGATGATATTGAAAAGGTGGCAGTCTGCTCCAGCCTCCGACTACTAAAAACCAAAAATGCACTATTGAGTCTAGAGCCATGAGATCATCCACAAATCTCGTTAGGACACTTATCCATATTGTGCTTGTTTCTCACACACTGTGACAACAAGTAAAGATTTTAAGAGTCCTTCGCATTATCCTCGTGGTATTGCCAGAACATCTGAGTGATACAAAAGTACTCACAATGAAGATGGAAATCCTTCTAGAGCCAACATCAAACAAGCTCTTGGTAGGTGACATGTGAGATCCACTATGGATTAAACTTGTGACAAATGGAAAGCAACGATGGTGCGATTCCTTGTGAATCAAACTTGTTCCAGGTTGTGAATTGACGAACCATTTTGGAAAACCTCTCGATGTGCTCAACAACTGATTTTCTAGCACATCGATTGTGAACTTATTTCAAAACAAATGAGTTTCTAATGAAATTTGATTTTATGCTATCAAACACTCTCGATGTGTCACAAAATACTTTCTCAAACGACACGTCGATTGATTTTCAAATCAAGTTTTCTCTTTAATCGGTAAGATAGTAACTAACCGATTCACTCTTATCGTGCTGTCTGCTTTGAGACGTTCCGATACAGAGAACAGGCAAGTATGGAGATTTTGATGGTTACGCATCAGATGATCTTATACTTATACTGGAAATCCTGTCAAGGAGATTCTTCTTAAGATGAATCTACCTGATCACAGGTCGGTCCTCACGGATCCGGAGGTTAATCCAACCAGACTCGGGCGAGTGACAAAGCCATATTCGCCCACAAGCTTTATTGCTAACTGTTTTATTACAGGATCAAGCAAAGATAGAGATGGAGACACCTCGTTCCAGTGGAGTCAATTCACCACCCAATGCTCACACTTAATGTTTCCAAGTAAAGACATCATGACAACTGAATGACCTACAACACAGCTTCCGCAACTCTGAGAAGTAGTATCATGATCAAGAAAAGTGTGAGCATGCGGGTCCGAAGGTCACAACATCACATGGAGGCAATGCTACTCAACAAGGATGATTAAGAGATTTAAGATGTATGATGATCTCAAAGAAAGCTCAAAGATCGCACAAGTCTAAGAGACAAATCTCAAAGTTCACTACACAATGTACAACGATCTCAATGAATGAAGAATCAAAGACTACGAGCTACAGACAGAAGGTCGAAGAACTAGAATGCTATTATTCAAATTGTATTTTATGGGGTGACCTCCCTTAGGGGGAGATTGTTAGGATTATGAAAAAGACTCGGTCACCCCATATATTGTTTAGTATAGCAAAGCTCGTAGTTAGAAAGTAAGCGTATGACTAGTAGTATTGGGCAGGGCCTTTAGCCCATGTGTAAGCCCATACCCAAGCCTAAAGAGCTTACAAACACATGTATATAAACCCCTTTCCAGCCATGGGAAGGGGTTGGTTGTTCATTTAGTGATAATACATTATCTTGCACTTTCTCTCTCTAGAAATATCACTTTCTCTCTCTAAGATTAAGTAGCCAACCCATCATCTCTTGCTTGTGTTATGATATCATGTATACTACAATGTAACTAACGTAGACACGTATATGATGTTAGTTAATCGAGGTACATGGTACTTATATGACCTTATATTAAATAGGTTACATCTGACGATTTGCGTGACGCGTTATCTGTGATATTTGGATTATCAGAACTCAAGGTGAGTTCATAGCCCCATATTTTTACGATTTCAATGATTTATAACTTTGGGGTGGAAACATGCTTTGTTTTATAAATTGGACGTAAGTGTATATTTTATATTGATTACGTGTTTGCCTAAGTAGCGATAACCCAAGTTGTGCCCATTATCATGAACTGTCAATTGCATAGATGTAGTTGTGAATTACATTATGTGAGCGCGAATGTTATGAATAGATCTATTTGGGATTGACCATCCTGTTCGGGTGACTAGCTATCACTGGGAACGAACGTATAGCATGTCGGATTTGGGGATGTTTCGGGTTAAACATCTAATCTGGCAGAAATTGCAATATATATAATATTGCGAGAAAGATTGTTGAGCTTCAGTGTCATGAGCTTAGGTAAATGTAATTGGGTTTTGTGATGTCTGCATGTGTTGCATTATCACGGGGAAAGTCTTGCGGTCCTGCATATTATGATTTATCAAACCTATGAATTCACCAACATTATTGTTGACGTTTTAAAGCAATGTTTTTCAGGAGATCAGTAAGCATAAGGTGCCAAGGATACATTGGTGATTTTGTTTTGGGATGTTATGCTAAAGATATGGTTGTATTATGTTTTGGGAAACTCATGTGTTGTGAACCAGTATCTTTGTAATAATAATAAGGAACAAGTTAAAGCTTCGGGCTATTTGTATCAAATATTTGTTAAATCCAATGTATCAGTTTTAAAACGACTCTTTGGTCGTTCTATATATATCTTGTGTTATTGATCTGAGAAGTAACACGCCCCAGATATTCTTATTCCGCTACGACCCAATTTGGGGGTGTTATAATATTATCCCTACGGTCAACAGGTGGTGGTATGTATAGAGGTGGTGGTAGTGGAGGTGATGGTAATGCGGCAGTAACTGCATCAATAAGGGCTTGAGTGTAGGCTATCCTGAGTGTCTAAACTTGGGTTGGACACCTAGATGATGGTAGTATTGGTGATGGCATAGGTGGTGGTGATGAATGTGCAGGTGGAGCCGTGCACCTAGCAAGGCGCTCTCCTGCAGAAGGTGGTGATAGTGAGATAGGTGGTGATGGTGATGGAGTAGTTATAGCCAGAATCCTCTCAACCTCTGCCTCTGGTGGAAGGGATATGGAAGCCTGAGGCCGGATGGTAAACCTAGCCCCAATAGTAATGTTGGTGGAGGGTGGTGGTATAGCAGGCTCTGTACCCTCAGGTGGGGAAACAAGCTCATTAGTAGGTACAACAATAGTAAAGTCAGTCGGAGCTAAGTGCTCCTCCTCCTCCTCGTCCTCCTCATCCTCCTCGTCCTCATCCTCATCATCGACGTCATCCCTAGATGAATTGCCGTGATCATCATCTCTATCATCTTCCCCGTCCATAGGATAGTTAACTGGACCATCCTCTGTCTAATCATCCTCATACTCCTCTGGATCCTCCTCGGGATCTGGCTCAGTAATATACCCAGGTAACTCAGCAGTAGGTAAATCAACAGGAGGTAATGACTGCTCCTCGGCTGGGAACACATGCTCATCCTCCAATGGTATGTACTCAGGGTATACAGGCTCTGGTACATAATCAGGATCATGTGCCTGTGCGAACATAGGCTCACGCTCATCCTCGTCCTGAGGAACTGGCGGTGTCTGTGGATCCTCTAGGCCTGGTATGTAATCTGGTGATGGTAGGGCTACCGGCTGTATAGGGAGTCCGTCGTATCCGTATACGATGACCCGTGGAATGCCTTACTCAGATACCTCCTCATCATTGGCTCCCCAGAAGGCTCTGTCGGGCTCAGAGTCGGTGTAGACAGAAGTGTAGGTAACAGCGGACGATGCAGAAGACATGACTGCTGCAAAAGCAAAAATAACTTATATAAGTATTACTTATAAGAGAGATCGGTATGATATGTCTATAAGCTTTAATTATAAGAGTGGTCTCTATGTTATATCTATAAGACTCTTATATTACTATACGTAATGTAATTTATATACGTATGTCAATCATGTAAGTACTTAGTAATTACTAATGCTAAAACATCGTATATCATATAAGCATATATCCTAGATGCAAACAAGTAATGTATGTATATCCCGTGCAATTCCCATTTGTAAAAACAGCGTTTGAAAATGGTTATAGTCCAGACAAAAACTTTTGACACGGTTCTCTATAACCTTGGCTCTGATACCAATCTGTAACACCCCTAAATCTGGGTCGCAGCGGAATGTTAAATATCCAAGGACGTTACTTCATAGTTCAATAGCACAAGATATGAGAACGACCACTAAACGTGTCGTTTGAAAAAGATACATTGGATTAGCAAAATACTAGTTTGTTACATAAGCTCATGGCTTCAAATTGTTCCACAATATAAATAAAGATTTCGGTTTATAACAATTAAATGTTTCAAAACCAGTATTAAATAAAATATTTTTTTTTGAGGTTTATAAAATAGTCCCCTAAGCAATTTGTCCCCAAAATGTAATAAGACCAATACCCGGCTCCCATACTCCAAAATAATTTAACACAGGAATCTTACAATATTAACTTCCAAATGTAATCATCAAACAATCACGTCACTAGACTAGCTCTCACTTCACAGCACACCCTCGTGCCTTATTGACCCTGATAAAAAACATGCTTAAAAAAAACGTCAACAATAAAGTTGGTGAATTCAAAGGATAATGTAAATCAATAGAAGTCAACCAGAGGGCACAGATATCCAAGTGAATGCTAAAGCAACAAAAGCAAACTCATAACAAGTAATTACTTTTCCCTAGCTTCATGGACCACTGAAGCTCGACATGTAATGAAATGCAAAAAATTTGCTCAATAAATGCCCGAGAATGATGTTCTATAAAACCCCAACTTCCCAATCCGCCCTAAAAAACGTTTTAGACATAGTTCTGGGCGCCACGGTAGTGAGAATGAGCGCATACACACTACACCAAAACGACAGGGGAAGTCAATCCCAAATAAATCTATTAAGTAAAATAATAAACATACGCAATTTTTATCGCCGCGTCGCAGCATTCTACAGTACACCAAATGCGAATCGTAGCTAGCAAATTGACAGTTCATATAAAAGGGCTTTAGTGGGTTATCGCTAATACTTAGCAAACACGCAATCATAGTATAAAATGTACACTTAAAACGTCCAATATGTAAAATAAAAGCATGTTTCTCGTCTCGTTCTCTCGCCAAACGATGATAAATCATTTAAATAATTGTAAAAACATGGGGCTATGAACTCCCCTTGTAGTAAATTGTTCCTCTGAAAATGATAATATAAATCCAAGTATGAATCACAGACAACAAACACACCGTCAAATACCTAAAGTAAATAAACGGACAAGTCATAGTCTACAAGTTTAGGCTAAAATACTCAATGTATAAACTAAACAATAAACTACTATTTATGATCTACTGTATCACTGTGTGGTGTGCACATGTATTATGTATTTATATTCAATTGATGGCTCTTCTGTGGGAAGGTAATAATAAACAAACGCATCACACAACTAATACAACACAATAAAAGTTATTAATAAATTCTTTGAATTTATAAATTCGAAGGTTCACTAAGTATAAAATCCGAATATAATTTGTCCGATAGTAATAAGAAAAGAGAGTATTTAATTAAATCACTATTTTATATAAAATACCCCTGTGTAGGTTTTCCTATAAATTACCAAAATAGAGATCCCCTATATTTATGAAAATAAAGTCTTTATTAACATTATACCCCCCCATAAGTTTGTCATTGTAGTATATTTAGGGATCCTTCAAACTTTATATAAAGTAACACTTCACATTTTGGCGACTTTGGGTCCATATATATGTTACAAAATAGTTTCTAATAGTCCCCTAAAGTTTTTAGGAATGAGACCAAAAACAAACTCCCTTAAGTTACACTTTAGGTCCTTATATGTTTCTAATAGTTCCTAAAGTTTCAGAATGACCAAAAACAGTCCCTTAAGTTATCAAAATAGTGAGTTAACAGTTTTAAACCTTTAAGTTTCAAAATTGACACATTTAGTCCCTGAACTTGTAAAAATCACATTTTTAGTCCAAATAAGTTCTAATAAGGGACAATATGTTTCATTTGACTCCAATAAGCCACATAAGCTGTGTAAGCTTATAAATAAGCTCAGACGAGCTTATTTTGGCTTATTGAGCTTATTGGGCCCATTAAGGTCCATTAAGCTTTTTAATGGTCCAATCTAGTTTCCAAAGATACAAAAGTACTTGTTAAGCTTATTTAAGTTATAACTATCAGTTTGGGCTTATTAATAAGCTCGGATGAGCTTATTTAGGCCTATTGGACTCGTTGGCCTATTAAACTTAACCGAAAGTAAATAACAAGACCCATTAAGGTTTCCTTATTGATTCCAACTTGTTTTCTTAGCTTAATAAGGCTTATTAGGGTCTGATCAAGCTGTTTTATACGTGGGGCTTATTCATTTAGCAATTAAGCTCGTAAATGGGCTTATTGGACCCGATATGAGCCCGATAAGAATCCGTTTGGTTTTTAAAAGGTACCAAGGGTCTATGTTGGTTGCTATAAGCTCGTAGGACTCCTAATAAGCTCGTAGAGCTTATAAATAAGCCGTGGGTCCACTAGGTAGGCTTATTGGGCCTGTTTTGGTATTAAGGGCCCATTCACGGCCCGTTAAGGTTTCTCTTGTATTTCGTTTGCTACTTGCGAATTTAATGAGTCCTTAATCCATAATAAGCTCGAATGAGCTTATTTATAAGCTACGGTCTCCACTGTTGGGCCTGTTGGGCCCGAATGTGGTTTGTTTGGTTCTAACGAGACTACAAGTGGCCCATTTAGCTTTCTAGTGTTTCTTAGGACTCGTTAGCAAGCTAGTAAACCAATGTGAGCTTATTTAGCATGCGTAGGGGTCGTGTTCGCCACATGCACACGTTAGATAAGGTCGCATACACGTTCCTTAGCCATCATGTCGCGTTTACCTTAAAAGTTCACGTATGGTTTTCGTTCAAACTCGTGTATAAGGGTTTTGTTCGCGTTAGTGTCCAAGTTTTCATATAAACGAAACATTTATGCCCTAGTTTGTCGTTAATCATTTTGTACATGCGTTTTATTAGGTTCTTGCACCACACAAATGTAACACACGCATAAATAGGCACGTATACCATATATGTATCGCGACGTAAGACTAGAAATTAAAATGGAATTAAACTACGGATGGTATAGTGTCGTGAGGGACTTACAAGGGTCCTATAGCTCTTTGTTTGAGAAATAGACGTGTAGTAAGCTAACCCTTAGCTCGTAACTCCCTTGTACACTCCTTGTATAAACCCTTAGCTTGTGTTGTGGGTTCGAACGTGGCAAATGGGTGTGTATGTTTGCGGTTAAAGGTCCGACGCAAGAAGAGAGGAAAAGTTTAAGTATTTGAGTTTTGTAAGAGTGTAAAATGGTGTATCTGCTCAAGTATTTATAGACAAATGCTTAGTTAGCTCTTCTAGTCACACAAACCAAACTAAAACCGATCCAAGCCCTAGTGGTTTTGTGTTTTCTAGTTCCTTGGACATAGTTTTGCTAATCTACTTAGTACACATCTTAATTACATGATATAAGTACAAGATTTACTAGGATTTTGAAGACTTCATGATGTGTATACGTTGTTGTGGTTGCCGCGGTCATCAAGAGAAGAAAAGGGCTCAAATGGTTATTAACCATTGGGTATTTAGGCTAAGTGGAGACATTTAGTACATGCTTTAACTAACCATGGATTGTACATGTACTTTGGAAGGTATTTGGATCTTTTCTAGTTGATTTAGCACATGGTATGAATGGTTTATGGGTTTTGTATACCCATGTCCGGCCATAGTGGCTTAGTAACACAAGTTTTGATTTATTTTTTGTATTAAGGTTTATAAGTGGGTATTGGTTTGAGCCTAGGTAAGTCTAGGTATTTCCGGGATGTGTCCAAATGTATTTTATCGCGAAACGTAAACCTTTTACGTGACCAATAAAAATAAATTACGCAAAGTTAATAATTATCTTCTTAATAATTATATATTACTTGGTTGATGTAAACCTTAATTTATTTGATGACCGTTTACATTAAATGATTATTTCTAGTCTATGCGATTTGTCTTAAAAGTTAATTTAAAAGTAAACGCGTATATGACCAAAATAAATAGTGACAATTACTAGGAGTCGTAAAATGACCTGAAATTGAGAAATGTTACAAAGTGTCCCAATGGTTGTGGTGAGCGGTCATGTTCTCGATCAAATCGTAACATTCTTTTGGTGTCTTCTGCATAAAAGTTCCTCCTGCTACAGCATTGATGGTGTCCCGATGCCTTAATGTCAAACCATTATAGAACATATCAATTTGTGTAACTAAAAGCATATTATGGTTAGGACACTGATCAATGGACAACTTATAATGCTCCCATGCCTCGAATAATGATTCGTTCGGGTCTTGTCTAAAATTCATGATCTCGTTCCCCAATTTAGTCACCATCGAAGGAGGAAAATACTTTGAGAGAAATTTCCTCATCATATCGTCGAAAGAGTGGATGGAATTCCTTGGAAGGGGATCATACCAAGCAGTAGCATGATGCGTCAAGGAATATGGGAAAAACGATAGACGTAGGGCGTCATCAGAGACCTCATTTTGCATCATATGTTGGGTGACTTCCAAAAATTTGTCAATATGTGTATTTGCATCATCGCCCGGTAATCCGTAAAATTGGCAAGAATTTTAGACTTGTTGAATCATGTGATGACGAAGTCCAAAATCCATAGCCTGAATTGGAATCGGGGCAATTGGTCTGCCCCGTCCATTTATAGACGGTTAGCACAACTCCTCCATTGATCGAAGATCGGGAGCTGGCCCATTAGGTCTCACCACCGGAGGTGGAACATTATTATTTGGATGAGGGGGACCCGCAAGAGACGGTCCCTGATTATTATGAAGAATGCTCATAACTTCTTCGAAGTCCAAAAGAGATGACGGTTCCCCTAAATTCCTTCGTCGAATAAGACTCTCGAGGTCTCTAAGCGGAGAAAATAGATTAGAAAAAGTAGAACGAGTGCTCATGCACTAAAAACAAGATAATAAAAATAAGATAGAACGAAATTATTTTTGTAACCGATAATCGAACAAGTGTACGGTAGCCCTCTAGAAAACGCACAAAGAAGCGGAGGAGCGGGTAAGCGCGAAGCGTTTTAAAAACTTTCTCCTTTCGGGTCGAAGTTCGTAGGATCAACCCTCCTAAAACCTCTCTTATAGTTTGTTAATCTAAAGGTGAGCCATTTTCACAAGTGACACAACGGTTGTTTTTTTTTCAAATTTTTTTTGGCATTTTATAAAATAAAATAAAAGCAAAACATTTTTGTATTTTTATGGTTTTTATAAAAGAAAATAGAAAATTATGAACGATAACT